>JAOEHX010007671.1:0-28197 GCA_025448015.1 Bolborhynchus lineola
TTATGAGAGAAGTAATTGTAGTCCTTCCTTCCAATTAAAGAGCAAAAGGAAAAAGATCAAAGCAGTGTCTCCAGTCTCCTTTCTGGCTAGACGCATTAACTGGTTTGACTCATAGAATCAGAAAAGTGATGATCTTTCCCAATTGTTTCACTTTCTGTAGTTACTCAACTATCCCATTTAAGTCGTTCTCCAGTGTCACCTTTAGAAACAATATGCAATAAAAATGAAGAATTCAACTGTTTCCTTTTAGTGTAATAGCAGAAATAATTAGTGTAAGAACAGATAATTTTAGACTAGAAAAACATTCTTTCCTTAGTTCAGTATTAAACTCATTCAACCTCTTTACTTGTTGATGTGAAGTCCAAGCGACAAATCCTGCTAGCCTGAAAGAAACTTCCTACAGGAGAGGAGGTTCTCTCGTCTCCAGAGGCACTAACAATGCCAACTAATGTTTGGAAACTGAAGCTAGGCAACCTTAAGATCAGTAATAAGATGTAAATTTTCAACAGTCACTGCAAAGCAGAGCATTAGACATAAACATTATCATGGGTTTCATAATGCTGGAGGTTATTCACAAAGACAAAGTGTCTTCCTAAGGCAGACACTATAGCTCAGATTTTCCTTTAAGCTGCAAGTTTGGCATCTCTAGGACTGGGCTGGGATATTTCTTCTGCAGAAAAATGAGAGTTCTGCCCTACTCTTTAACTGACTTTTGTGTCACCTCTGAAAGCAAAAATTTACGGCCATGCATCTTTCATCCTGTCTATGCCTCTAATGAAACCTGTGTCATTCGGGCAAAGGTGCCACATGCAAATAAAAAGGCTTCACAGTTTATGGATAAATCAGTCAAAATGCTGTGGAAGAGCAGATTGTAAAAACAACTTGTGCTGTTGAAAGCTTTAAGATAAATACTGAAATCTTGGAAATGTCATTTAGTAGTATCTGTTTTACTCAGCAAGATTCAGCATAGAAGTCTTAGTCCTGAGCTAATAAGGCTCAACAAGTTAGTGGATGAGAGTTGTAATGCCTTACAGTACCCCAGGAGTGGAAAACATGGTCTGGGCTTTATTAATACCTCTTTTTTCTCATGGTTTACTGTCACTCTTCTCTAAATGGCAGTAATTTGGGCAGCCTTGGGCAGCCTGTATCCCACCAGCCAAAGAGGAAAGACAAGACTAGGAGTAATTTCTTTCCCCCAACCTGCAGAGGGACATTAAGGCCTGGTTATGATTTGCCACCTTACCTAAGCTTACTTTTTCCCTGCACTCTGGAACATGTCCCAGTCTGTGTTTCTGTGCCTGCTCATAGGTGGGTACAGTTTGTTCCTTTTGCATAGCTGCTTCTTCTGAAAACTCCTTGACCTCAAAATGGGTTTAGTTTACCCATACAAATGACTTCATACCAGCTTATTTTTCAAGGATTATACAGTCCAGCTACATTAGAAGTTGTTTCCTATATCAGCTTTCCATACCGATGACTGATATATGTATTGACATAGTACATGCAATGTTCCTGGCATGGTCAAGCTTCATGTCCTTAGTCAAATTCATTCTTTGTGTAACTGATTGTGAAAACCTCTACAGTGAATTTTCATAACATGCCCTCCCTGTTCACAGTGAACTCTTCTAATGGCTTTATTCTTGCTGAAATTACTTCTGCTGGCTTTAACTGTTATTTGTGCTAGTATTTCTCTGTTAAGATGAAGTGTGCTTCATCAGAGTGAGAAGAAACAGATCTCGTTAGTTTCCTCATGTAGCCACAGTGCCATGAAAAACCAGGGAGAAAACCAACCAAACCCCACTGCCTATCAATGTACTATCAGCAAGCTTTTTCCATTATCTGCTGAGGATATAGAGCAGCACCAAGTCTTCCAGATCTCTCAGAAGCATATCATACTGTTGGGGCTTTTCCTGTGTGGAGTGGTTTGTTTGTTTGTTTTCTTCATTAATATCTAAAGGCAGGAGCTGGATGCTCTTGTGCTTCACTAGAAACATGCTTTACTAATTCCAGTTACTTGCATCTCTGGCAGTATAACCTGAATAAAAGACTTAACAGAAGTAGCTGCTCATCTGATTTGGTCTGTAGATTGACTCCCTGCTAGAGTAAGTAAATGAAAGGAACATATTGTAGAAACCAGAGCAGGGGATCTCATGTGCATTCCGATAGGGACCCTTAAAAATATTTTCAGGTCAAAGCTATATGAGGGATATAGAAAATCCATACTCATTACTTTAATTGGAGGTAGGTGACAGTATGTGTTGGGAAAATGGAATAATTTTATGCATTTATGTATTTATTTAGGTATCCTCTCAATATCTTTGTGGTGTTCTGCTGAATTTTGTATTGCTGAACCTTGCATGCCATGCAATTGTTAAGATACCGTTCTAGTTCTAGACATGTTAAATTCATGTGATGATCTACAGTTTACTGTGCAGTTAAACCACAAGGGACTTGATCATTGGAAATTCATCTTTTGGTAGCTAGCTAGGGTGCTAACATAGTGTAAGCCAAGACCGCCAACACAGCCTTTGCCAAAAGGAGATTGCTGAAGAGGCAAAAAAAATCTGACTGTTCTAATACCTAAATAATTTAAATCCTAGAAAATCTGATTTTGTCTAAATGCCTTGCTATGTGTGAATGTACACCCTTGTATTGCAACCTTAAGAAATGGCAGGTAATATCATACAGGTACCAGACAAAGTGATGCTTTGCAGAATATAGGAGAAGACTTAGCTTCAAATTCTCCTAATGTCTCTCAGTCGTACTCCCATGCCACTTTGTCTGCATTAATGGCAATCTACTGTCCAGCAGCAGAGACCTTGTAAAAAGGGTTTTGAGTTCTGCTTTAAATAGCCTTCAAGAAGATTAAATTTGTCATGATTGTGTATCTAGACATGTGCAGGTGAACTGCAGCACTCCTTGGGCAAGCTATAGAGTTTGGAGTTTGGGTCATTCCCGAAACCTGGCAGAAGAGAAGGAGTTACCTAAATGGGATATCACAGACTGGTTTGCTTTGTATTCTTGTGATAAAATTTGCTGTGCAAGGACAAGTCTCTAGTGCTGGCAGTGTTAGCAGGGGACTAAATTTGGGTGTTAGCAGTCCAGTTGTAAGCAGGAAAGTATTTTGTACACGGGGATTTAGAGACTGTTAGAATTTGGTTTAGAATTGGAGAGCAAACAAATCAATCTTTAGCAGGATTGGGTTTGGAGAAGTGAACTCTCAGATCTTGAACAGAATTAATAATGGGGTGTTAGAGATGTATGGTGTTTGCATGTTCCAGGTGTACCTATTTCTGAGGCCAAAAGCTTTTAAGCTGCTTCACTTCATAAGTAAGATCTCAAAGAAAGTCATAGTAAAACCAGTCCAAGTTGCTTCAGTGTAAAAATGGAACTGGATAAATTCTGACTTCAGAGTTTTAATAAAATGTGATTGCTTTCTTCTAACTAAAAGGAACATAAGCTAAAAACTCTCTGAAACTCAGATATGAATTCACACAGAAGATTTTTGATGCTGCTTTCCTGTAATACACCTCTTCGATTAGGAAATAAAGGTACTTCCCTCTCTTTCTGCTCTGCGCTTACCTTTCAGTGCCAGAATTTCCATTCCTCATTTCCTCTTCATATCACCACATAACAGAAGGAATGGTGAAAGACTAACTGCACAAAATGGCAGGAATTTATTATTAATACTGGAAATACTTTATTCCTGTTCAAGTTTAAATGCAGTGGAATAGATCTTGAATATAGTTAAATCTGCAGCAGCTCAGAATTACTGGGCTACTGGTTCATTAAGGGAATGACAAGATGACTGTTCTCCAGGTGACTGAGATGCACGTGGGCTGTTATAGACTGCAGTGTTCTCTTTTCAGTAAAGCGTGCCACATCCTCCTGGTTACAGAAGCAGCAAGCTCCAATACTGAACTCTGCCAGCCAGAGGTAGGAGGAGGAACTGGAGCCCTTCCCTCTACATTTGCCTTTTCCTTAACCTTAAAGGTGGGTTGTATATCATTGCAAGTGTATACCATCAGAATACACAGATAATAAACCAGAGAAATGTGATTCTGTAATAATAGGAACCACTGCCCTGCTTGGCATAGGAGGCTAAAAAGAAGACTTTTACCAAGCAACCGAGCTGTTGCTTTCTATGTCATTGCAGGAGTGATGGCTAACTTCTCCTGGTGACTTTCTCTTTTCATATTGTTTCGCAGCAGTTCCCTCTGGATCCTCAGGAAAACCTCTGAGTGTATGTACTTTAGCAGTATACTTTTATCAGGAATGTGCTTTTGAAATGCATCACTAGTGTTCCTCTTTGTTCATATTTGTTCTTTTTGGTTCATACTGTCTAGCAATCTCAGAGCTCACAAACTGGACTCCTTTCAGATGGAACACAAGTGTAAGATTTTCTTGGGGAAACTCGATGTTTTCCAACCACTGCTGCACTTTCTGGTCACAGGAGTAGGCTGGAACATGTCTGCAGTAAAACCACAGAATCACATTGCAGAAACTTGGTCTACAGGACCAACAGGTTTAAAACACAATAGGTCTGCTCCTATCTGTCTTGTTATTGCAGTCAAAGCCACCTTCTATCCATCACTGGTCATCCTGGCACATGAGCTGCTACTTGCAGCAGGCAAATCCCTTTTTCACAGGAGTTTCCCAGTCTCTCACTTGCTGTTCCTTACTTGCTGTCTCCCTCCTCGCTGTCCCAGGATGTATTCTAGGAGCTTTTCCAGTCTGAGTACGTTCAGTTGCCCTCAGGATGAAGTGCTGTCCTTTCCCAGGCAAAAAGGCAGCCTTTCTTTATGTAGCTACAGGCCTTGTTTAACAAAATGTACAATATGCCTCTCTGGGAGAATACATAGAAACTTCTAATGTACACTGATGTTCTTCAGGGTCATTGGGCATCACACTTGGGAACTAAGCTGGAAAAATGAGATGTCTGTGGACCAAGTGGTTTCTGAGAAACACAAAAACTTGCAGAGAAAGTAGTTCTGCTGAATACAGACTTGGCTTTCCTGTCAGGTGAAAGGTGAACTTGCAGTGTTCAGATGTTACTGCCCTGGAAGCACTGATAGCTTTCTGGCAGTGGATGAAGGTTATGAATGAGCATGGTCAGTAGATGTTCCTGTGTCAGAGAAAAGGAAAGGGTGGGTGGAGGGTGAGGGAGAGGAACTGATTTTGTGAGTACCTGTTTCCAGGCATGGCTAGAATACGAATAATGGTGCTTTCTTTGCAGAAACATCCTGGAATGGAGAGGGTTTGGGGGGGCTATACAGTGGTAATCCAAAATCTGGCCTTACTATAAACTAGCAAGGCAACACCCCTGAGCAGTGCAGTGAGAAGCAATGACTAACACCTCTGCCATTAAAGTTAAGGACTGGAATTTGGTCAGCCTGAAAGATTAGGAAGTCACTGGCTTTTCTCATACAAACTTCCATAAAATAACAGTATCAGAGGGACCTACTGGGCAACGTGGGTATTTCACTGCATCCAAGGAAATGAGAGAGCAGCTGAGGGGAAAAAAGCATGTCTGAGACAACAGAGCAATGTACAGTTGGCTCCTCTAACACAAGGAGCCAACTATTGCTCTTAAGATGTACGCTTCCCCTGTAAATTTCAGCCCTGATGCTGATGAAGACACTGACCAGAAGTGGAGCTGGTATAGGGGCTTTACATTTGTCTGGACCTCTAAATTAAGACAAAAGGTGTTAAGACTGACCCTGCTGGGTCCTTTTGGCTCACTTGAACCCTTGTCCTCAGTGACTTCAAGTCTCAAATGCTGTAATGATAATTTCATGATCTTGTTTCCTTAAAGAAATTGAGTAACTGATGAAGATACAGTATTTATGATTTATTATTTAAAGTTTTGAACTTGAAATGCTTTTAAGCCAACAGTAGAGGACAGAAAATGATGTGGTACTAGGAAGGCCATGCTGATGGTGGCAAAGCGCTGAACTGTTAAAAGTCACAGATATGTTGGGGGTGTTTTCCCCATTGAAGCACTGTCACATGAAAAGTAATTTCCTGCTTTTCAGATTCCCAGTCAGGGACTGTCTCATTTACCAGTGGGTGTGTCTGCTGGCATGTAGAGATTGAGCAGCTTTTTCCTCTGGAAATGAGAGTCGTTTGACTACACTCAAAAGCATACAGTAGTACACAGCCATTTCATTTGTCCTATTGGCTGCCAGTGTTCCTTGAGAATGCCATGGAACATTATAAGAACTGCAGTCCTTCTGACAACAGATCTAGGGTAGTATTTGGGTTTTTCTTCAATACATAGTATAAAATAAGCTACATGCTTCCCATGGAATATGTACATAACCAGATACTTAGCTAGAAATAAGCTAGGCGTGTTCTTAACCAGTAGTGTTGTGGGGAACTGCAAAATATGCACAAGGTATCTGAACTGCAGTATTAAATTTAAAAGTATTTTAAGTACAAGCTCTTCCAGTAGTTAGATTTAGTCTCCCTATAACCCTGACATTCTAGAGGCTGCTTTGGGAACAAATCATTCCTATGAAGAGAGAAACTAAGCAGGCTAAAAAATAAGGCAAGGATTTGTGTGTGTTTGTACAGTAGCTAGTATAGGACTTATTGTTCTATAGCTACTACACAAAATATATAAATGATAATAATATAAATATATACAAATAAAAATAGAAATAAAGAAGTGCATGGCTAGAAGAACTTGCTGTCTGAGCAGGCAAGCTAGAGACAGTTTGGCTGGGGGGGGCATATAGGAGAGGGAACAGTAAAGTAGCTCATGAATGCTCAGGGGAAGGATGAAATCCTACTTGCAGGTGAATCTACCCAAAAGGGGAAGACAGTGAGGGAGAAAAACACTAAATTGGATGGAAGAGACTGAAAGGCAGAGGGAATGATCCCAGAACACAGAGACTAGAAGGGAAAAGAGGAATTCAACTGAAGAGCCCTAGTCAACAAAAAGGCTGATTCAGAATACGAACTGTGAAAAGTGATTAAGAATTGAAGGGGATTTGTGGACTCTGGCATATTTCTGCGCTCCATGTAAGCTCTACCCAAGTCTGAAAGCCAAGGCCACCACCTTCCTGCATCTCCCTTTTCTATATAGTGTGGTAGGAATAGTACCTCTTTGCTCCACACCATCTCATCTTTTCAGCTGTTTGCAATTGAGGCACCTTCTTACTTTTAGTCTGAAGGTACTCTGCTGAGGTCCTTGGGTTCACTGGGATACCTAGGTATTATGGTAGTGCTAATAATAATGATAATATAGAAATTGTATATGGAGGGATAGTGCATGAACAAATGAATCTATGTATGTAGGTAGTATAGGTAAAGACATTTTTAGCTATCCACCATCTTTTTCCAATGAGAAGTTACCATGGTCTTTCAGTAGATTTTGCACCTTAGATGTAGGTGAAGCAACCCTTTGGAGGAATTGAAAAATGTGCTTACATAGGAGTATGACAAAAGTATCCTAAAGCAATATGATTGGTATAAAGTACATTAGCAGGTACAGACTCTGTGGCAGTAGTTATTTTCCCTTCTCTATTGTATCCATAGTTACTAATACACACAGATAAGACCTATGAACTATGCATATGCTGGTTTAAATTCGTGGTTGCTTCCCTGGTTCGAAGGCCATCTTACTCACATTGTGCAGTTTGACTCTGACTAGAATACGATGGAGGAAGTGCAATAAACTTCCTTCTTAGGAACCTGTGACTGATTTATCACTCTAAAGTCTTTATTCTTTTCATTAATTGAAAAGTTAAAGACTCAAGTCTCCCCTAATGAACCAGAATAAGCTGTGTCACTGGAGCCTACTGCTAGCTATTACTGTGTAACGTATCTGTTTAAAACCCCGCATACCTTAATCCTTGCAAGGCTTTTCCTTGTTGTACATCTGCAGGATTTGGATTACTGAACTTTTTATTTTTTCCAAATCATGCAAGAAAATCTCGCAATACTATGCTGAAGGCCAATCCAGGGCAATCCCTTATAAGGCATTTCATATGAGTTCCAACATGTGTCACTGGAAACGTTTGTGAGTACACAGAATGCTTTCTGCTGCTCATCATAATGTGTGAGTCAAATCTGTAATGCCTGGGGAGAGGAGTTACCTGTGGGAGTGCTACAAAATGAAACTGGATTTCAGGGGATCTAGTTTTCCTCTGAAAATTGAATGATTTCTCTGCCACTGCGAAGATCATTGAAATGGTATCTTATTGTTTTATTTGCAGCAAAAAATAGCCCAACACACAATTCAAACCAATGTTTCAACATTAGCAAAATGGTTTCAGGTATTTTATGTTACATTTTTTTATTTAGAAAAGGAAAGAAAAAATGTCTGAATTTGACTAAAACTGAGGGTTTCATTTAAACAAATTGAAACCAAATAATGTTTAATACCCTAATGAAAAATTCAGGCTTAGGCAACCAAAACTGCAACATGACTGACTTGTATTTTCTGCTTTAATTGCAGGCAAACATTGTAAACTTTATAGTTTACAGCTGAACTTCTCTCCTTCCCTTCCCCATCCCCATGGTGCATGGATTTGGGGAAAGGCAATTCCATACCTGGGAATTAAATATGTTCATTGTTTAAAATGGTACAAACTACCTCTCCCTTAAGGTGCTCATAATTGACAGCTTGATTCAGCCATTAGTGTGGGCTCAGTTGCACAGTTGAGCTCACTGAGTACTTCCTCAAAAAATGTGGGGAATTTGGGACTGGAATTTAGGTTTGGGTCCCTTTCAAATTCATGATTCTTCTGAAAAGAGAGGAAGCAGTCTGGGTAAAAAGACTCTTTTGGAACTGAAATTCCCTGAAGCTAAATGAGCCTTTTTCCAATTAGATCTTCAATGAATTTTAGACCAGGCCAATTCATGGCCTTTTGCATTTCTTTATGGCTTTCTGGTAAAACCACAATATAACAAAGGCATGATATCATTGGTGGCATGCTGAGAAGAATGAAATAAACACAGGATGAAAAGAGGCTCCTTTGTGCTGTTTCAGGAACCACTGTCTTGGGAAGCTGATGCCAAGAGCAGGGTGCTCTCTGCAGAGCTGAGTAATCATTGCTAACAGGTTTTTGCAATAAAGAATGCATGTGGCAAGTCTCAGAAAAAGACTCCATGCACAAAGGGCTGAAACTTTGACTGGTAGTTGTTACCAGCTCCTTCCTACCATCTCTTCCCACACCAGCCACTGAAAGCTCAACTTCTTTGTGGGAACTCAGGGCAGCAATTCCAAGATCTATTTCTTTATCTAGCTGTTTATTTATATATTTATTTGGTAACTTATATACTCACTTGGTTGTGCATTTTAACAGATGCAGTTTCAAGCAGCTGTGTGTCCAAGCTGTTGATCCCCTGAGAAAGACTTTCCTGTGAAAAAGGATGATGAATGTTATTGGTTAAAAAAACCCCACACAAATTCAACTGAGTAGGAATTAGACTATTTATAGCTCTAGTGACTAAGCATATAGACTGCAATAGTCATATGTGGAAGCAGTCTTAGCATGTGAGACCATCCAGTACTCATGCAGGATGAGCAAAGGCAGTTTTCAGTGCACATCTGTAGGCCATCAGATCGTGCATATCCTCTCCAGAGCAGCTGCTTTTGCAATAATCTCAGGCTGCTGTTGTTCAGAAATGAACATTATGGTATTAGAATGCTATCCACAGGGGATGTTTTGTCTATCTGGCTGTACAGAGTGTAAGGATGGGACTTTGTAAAAGGT
The DNA here is from genome assembly GCA_025448015.1 of Bolborhynchus lineola. Classification (NCBI taxonomy): domain Eukaryota; kingdom Metazoa; phylum Chordata; class Aves; order Psittaciformes; family Psittacidae; genus Bolborhynchus; species Bolborhynchus lineola. Next base: position 9,726 of record JAOEHX010007671.1, read on the forward strand.
TTACAACTCAGAGGATTTGCCTATGTTCTTAAAGTAGCTCACAAACCAGTGTTAGAGGTTTATGTCTTTCATAATTCCATGGAAGTCAAGAGATGTTGCAGCTTGTAATGGGTGTCTGTTAAGGGTGGTCTATTAAAGATTGACAGAATCTAAGAAATTGATGATTTTGGTTTTATAACATTGGAGGAGGACATGGAATGTGAGGTTCCCATTCCCTTGCCCTCATCTGACTAGGTTGTGTTGGTTTAGCTTTTCAGTTTTAGTTGGATCTGCTAGATCTTATTTTGAATAGCTTCGGGGCATAAATCTTATAAGAAAGAGATTGTTTATTCTGTTTGTAAATGGGGCCCTATAAAAAGGTGATTAAGAATGGTCACTAATTCTCTATTAAACAGGCTTTCAGTAGAAAATAATCAGCAGAGAATATATATCTTTTCAAGGACTTTTCATATCATGCAGTAACTTGTTGCAAAGACTTGTCAGCTTCTTTTCTAACTCGCTTGGCTTACAGAGCCCTGGCTCTCTATCTGTAACATCATCTGTTTGGGGGTTGAAAGATTGCTGCACTTTAGCAAGAAAGGTCTTAATGGTTTTATTTCCCAAGCATGGACTTCCTCCTTCAGGTGTTCTAAGGATATTCTAGTCCCTGGGACTCCAGACTTCTGTTTGTCTCTGTTTCAGAGGAGTGAAAGACCACAATTAACCCTGCACAGTAGTCTGCTCTGTTGTAAGAAGCAGCTTGTACTCACCAGGATTTCTTCCAGGTATTCTGTTTTATTTTGATTCTTTGAGAGTTGCACTAGAAATGGCAGCAATGTCTGTCAAGTGGCAGTGCTTAGTCCTTCAAAGTTAGGAGGGAAAGATAGTTCTTTCTACTTCATTTCATTTTCCTAATGTAGAAATGAAGCTGTAGATGAAGTTAACTTCCTACTCGGAAGTCAGACAAAACCATATCATAAAATAAATGTGAGGAAAAAAAAAAAGTGTTTTTATTCTGCTCTTTTCAAATAGTTCCATTTAAACAGTCTGTGGTACACATGTATATGTTATTTCTGTGCCTGCATGAATCTTATCTGGGCAGTTTTCCTTTATCTTGGCTGTAAATTACTGGGAGAGAATAACAACAGAATTTGTTATTTTAAAGGATTAAGGTCATCAAAGAGGGCAAAACATCAAAGTTGTTTCATAAAGATGTAACATTCCATACTTTTTTATTCTTTTGGTGTGAGGAAAAACACACACAAAAACCACTATCAGTAATCAAAATGTCACTATAAAGTGAAAATCTGTAGTTAAGTGAAGTTATTCTGTGCTTCCATTTGATTTAAATAAACATATTGGATTATATGGTTTATCTGTGGTAACTTAAAATGAATCCAAGTCAGTCTGAGCAGAAATCTGTTTTTTCTAGCTTTAAAAAACAAATTCTTGCTCTATTCCATTTATTGTAGGGTTGCTTGCTTTGTTTTCCAACTATTTTTTTCCCCATCAGTTGTCTTGGTTAGTTGCAGTTAGGTTTGGTTTTACTAGAACTGTACTTCCCTGTGTTCAGTGCTGCTCTTTGTTTACTCCAGTTGATACATCATACCAGATATGATTGTCCTTTTCCAAGCAGCTGCTGCAAATGCATTTGGGGTGTGCCTTCTCTAGTTTGTAGAACTATGGTGAGAAAAATCCAGATAGCTCCAGGTCATACTAAAACACATAAAAGGTGTGTTTTCTCCGAATCCTCATCTCGGCCTGTACTTGATACAGCCTAGATGTTAGACCCCAGTAGCAGGATGATTATTGCACTAACCAAGTTGAATTACAAGGAACAGACCTTCAGTCTTTTGACCACATCTTGTCCCTGTGCTAATTTCACATTGAATTTTTCTTTCTTTTGACACAATACAAAAATTGTTGCCTAAACCTGACAGAACATATTCTTTAGTTGTCAATTTTGCTCAGCTTCAGTGAGCTGTGGTGAGGGTTACGAATACATTTGAAGATCAGAGCTGTAACAATATCCAGACAAGCAGTGTCAGCTGGGACACTGTCTACTGGTATTCAAGCACTATTAGAATCCTGTGTTCAAGAAAAGCTCAATGGTTTTCATTTATCCAGGATTCATGTCACTGGATTTACTTTCATTAGTGTTTTACACTTAATAAACTTGGTCAAGATGACAGCATCTTCATTTGAAATAGCAAGCTGATTCCTGCAGAGTTTTGTACTGTATCATATATTGACCTTGTATAATTGCTGTGCATTTAGCAGTTAATATCGATCCAACTCTAGTTCAGTCTTTACTTGCTTTTTTGCCTGGTCCTGGTTCTCCTTATTCTATGTGTATGACTCTTTTCCTCGTGTAAGGCTATTAAAAACTAGTAAACCATTGAGAAAAGAATTGAATAGAGCATAGAGAGTATTTAACAGAGCTCCTGGAACAGAGAAAGAGTAGTATTAAAAACCCAGGTGTCAGAAAGCAGAGTTGATGACTGCTTCTTTAAAATGTCGGTCTTGTGCAAATTCACACCATTTCAGGAAAAACCTCTTTTTGTCAGCACAGTTGGACTTGGTATAGAGTTGTGCTAGTAGTGCTTTCTAACAAGCACTTGGGATACCCTTTTCCTGCAGTGCAATAGTGTAATGAGTTTTCAACTCGAGAGTTTTAGTAGTGAGTTTGGTTTCAGTTTTAACTCTTCATTCCACACATGAGAGAAGAGCTAATGAAGGGTTCTTGTGATTCAGCTGCTGTTGATATGAATTCATAGCCACAAATGTGGTGATCGTACTCTATTTCAGCATCCTTTTCCAAGCTCTTTATTTTTCCCATACCATCATACATTGCATAACAAGTGCTCTGAGCACATATGGAAATGCCAGAAATTGCCACACATTAGGCAGATGAGGCATACTGAGAGTGTGTGCAAAATTTCTTCTGTACAGGAAAGAAGCAGTAGATGCAAAAGAGCTTCAGCTGCTTGGGAAATAGCTGAGTAGCCTGGAGTTACCTACTCCAGGTAGACTACCAGCATATAGCTAATAGTTCTTGAACACCTTCAGTTTATCAGCTGTAAAAGTCAATTCTCAGTTCAGGACTGAATCATGGCTTAGGTCTGGCCATGCTGCTAGCCAAAGACTTGATTAAAAAGTTAGCATCTTTCCTCCTCACTCATCAAGTATCCTGTAGGTCTTTCTCTGCATTAGGAACTCAAGTTCAGTTATGTGGTACATTTCAAAAAGAGCCCTGGTCAGCTGTTACAGAATGAGATGTAGGCAGATATTATACTAAAATTTGTCTTCACTATTTCTTATAGTGAAACAGATTAGAAGAATAGGATGAAGTTTGTGTTTTATCATGGGTGAGATTCTGTGTCTTGAAACAGGTGGCAAAAAAGGGCAGGTTAGGAGAGTTTGCTTTTTGTTTCTTCCTTTGAAATGTTGAAAAGGGCTTGCACTTCATGTAATCCATTTTGCAATGGAAAGGTCACAGTCTTTTGCCTGAGGCCCTCTGGAATCTTTAAGAAGCTCTTTTAGACAGACAACAATCTTAAATTAAGTTAAAATCACCTGTATGTGGATTTCTATAGCACAGGTATTTTATGCAAACGTGTTTCTTCTTGTCACATGAAGTCGCGAAGAAGCTTTTATGACTAATCATCACATAGCAGTTTGTAATCATCATGTAGCAGTTTGCAAGCAATATACTGAACAAAAGTGCACAACCCTTAGCAAAACTATGCCAAGGTTTCATACTGATGCGCTTTCTGGCCTGGGAGCAGTTTATTCCAACCAAAATACAGGTAACTTAATTTTAATAGGTATTCCTTGGAATAAGTTCCCAGTGTAGCACTGAATTCCACAGCCTATTCCATTGAAAAGCAATAGAATGCAAAGAAAAACACAAGAAATCCAGTAATTTTTACCTATGGTAACTACGTGTACACAGCTCTTTCAAGAGATGCAGGTTTTATACCAGTGAGTTTACACTGCCCACATCACACACACATACTAAAGTAGTAATTAGTTATGTCAGCCACTGAGAGGCAACCAAAATCCTACAGGAGTAGTAACACCATTCGGAAGCACCCATCTACAGAGTAAAAGCTAGAGTGCTAGGTATTTGGTTTGGTATCTTGCCAGGTGTTTCTAGACAGGTCTTCTCTACACTGTAGCATCCTCTCTACTTTCTTGTTCCTAGCAGATCAGCTAATGGTTTTATGATCATTGAAACCATTCCAAAAATTTCCTCTGTTGCTTAAGAGGAGATTCCAGTGAAAATCCTTTTACCTAAAAAAGCTTTATCTTAATTCTTGATGAAAGGCAATTCAGTTCTTCAGGTGTTTTGTCTAATTCACTCCTGACTTGATACTTAATGAAGTTGATGTGCAACTGCCCCAAAGTCTGCATATTTTGCAAGAGCTTTGCTCAAGAAGTGGTTGGTAGAGCTCACCAAGATGTACCACCTACATGGAAATCAGAGCGGTTTCTAAAGTACTGGTGGGACTCTTTGTAGCATAAACAGGACACTCAACCTGTTGTGGCCCAGAACATGCAGTGAGACACTCACTATTTACCTGTGGTTATATAAAATCATTCTTTCCTTCCAATGTTTCATTAATCCAAGACATTGAATTAACACTGATTTGGATTCTGCATCTACAAAAAGAACAAACAGCTCCTCTGATCTTATTCCCAAAGGAACTCCAATGTTTTGTTGGGCTGTCTTCCATAAGCCATTCAAATGGTGAAAAGCTTTTCAGGCGCTTTCAATCCCTCTCCTGCTGTTGTGTTGGGGATTATCATCCCCAGGAAACCCCAGAATAAAGGAAGCTGATCAACCATCTGCGGAACAGCATATACAAAACACAAGGTTCTCTGAACTTGGACAAAAGCTGTCTTGATACTGGAGAATGTCAGCCCATTGCAGGGGGTTTGTGGGAGCGCTCTGCTTCCCAAGACATTTTTTTCCAGAGCTTCCATACTGCAGTGCAGTCCAAGGCTGCTTTTTTGTTGTTGTTTCCCCCTGAAGTTCCTCTGGGTTTCAGCCACCTCCCTGCTGTCTCAGCACTATTTTTCAGCAGGATATTGGCTAATGATCAACAAGCAAGGGTCAGAAGGAGGACAATATTTTTCCATGAGATGCTCCAAGATTGTGTTCAGAAGCCAGGTCCATACATCCCAGTTTTAGGCATATATTCCTAGGTACCACAGTTGCTTAGTAACAGTTAAGGTCTTCTCTTCCTGAGCACAGGCTAGAACTGTATGTTGTCACATAGGCAGCCCACATACCTGCACAGACGTGATCTGGTAGATCTTCCCTACAGTCTGAAATACATAGTGAAATGCCACAAAAGGGCTCTTGTCACCTCCTGATCACAAGACACAACAGAAAAAAAAACCTTTTTCTTCATTTATGTGCCTCTTGTGGCTGCTAGGTCTTCATGTTTCGTGACAGCACATAGCATAACCCAAACCCAGCAGCCAAAAAAGACTCAGCGTCTCACAAAGTGCATCACTCTCCCAACTGGTACCCCAGTTCCATTTTCAAGTAATTTTTCATCGGGTATATTACCTCTTATAGGTGAAATACAAACTAATGGGACCAAGGTATGTCTCAAAGATACAGCAAAGGTCTTTTAGTTTGCCTTGCTCTGTATCACCTTTGCAATTCAGTCTGCATACATGCAAATCCCTGAACTATCAGGTGACTGCTCAAGGCTGGATTTCTGGGGTGTTTTCTGTCTAATTCACCACGACCAAATTTTCTTACTTGGGCCGGTGTTAGTTAGATGGTCTTCATAGAGATCTGAAGTGCTTTCCTGCCCTCCACCTCATATTCCCTGTGTGTCATTTCCCAGAGAGTCATCTATTGGAGTGTCTCTTTCATCCCTTTTCAGTTATTGATCTCAGAAGTTTTTGCAGTGGCTTCCAAATTACCTATACTTCATTTTTAAGAGCATTCCTGTATTTCCCATAGCCTCTCCTAGTGACACAGCAGGGATTATTCATAGGATAAATTATTAATGGTCGCAGTTGTTGCTTTACCAGAATGTGCTACAGAGTTGGGTTTGCTGCTCCTTCCCCTTTACCATATCTTCTGGATCCTTGTTTTTCCATGACTGAATTGTTCATGTTAACCATTACATACAGGTAATCCACCCTAAGCAGTGTTAGTCTTGGCCCCAACAGAAAACCTTTCTTTAATTATTGCTTCTCAAATAAGGATGTGATTTGGCCCACTGCATGAAAAAAGCAAGCCAGAACAAGTTGTCTTGAACCCTTTAACCAATTTGGGGTCTAATAAGGAGAGGACAGGCCTCAGTGCCTGCCCCTCTAACCAGATCCTCCTGAACTGCCCCTACTAGGGGTAAAGGTGTCCATCCTCAAGGGCTAGGCCCTTAGTTAGTGGTCAGCAGTGTCTGTGTGCGGCTCCTATCAGATCAGGCCTCTCCATTTATTTAACTGCATTTGGAGAGGTCCCACATGCCCTTACAGTTACAGTGCCCCAGATACCTGTTCATGTGCAAAAGAAATCTTGGTTATTGATATTCTTAATAGAGGCCATCACTGTATAAGCTTCTGTTTGCTAAAACCAGAGCTCCCATGTGTACAATAAAGGCAAATAAGATAAAACCCAGCTATCTAAATGTAAGAAAAAGATGATGGCTGACTCGATTGTATGGATACCAGTGGTCTACTATAACAGTCCCAAAAATCAAAAAGGGGGTTCTTTTTCAAGATGGAGTTCTCTTTGAGTGGAAACTTGTTTGATTAAACACTTTTTTGCATCACGTTAGAGCATAAAAATGGGGTCAGAAAACTTTCTTTCCTTTCCGAACAGTCTTCTTAATGTTTACAGCTGTACACATCATTTTAATAGTTAAATACGCAAATTATTCTTTCAAACCCAGAAAGGCCCTGGTAGTTTTACATTTCTTTTCATTGGTTTCAGTAATTCAATCGTTACTTTTGTGTCAGTGTCTCTCAGATGAACTTCCAATGTGTGGAGCTGAGGATGCGTTTGTAGCAGTGCATGAAATACACAGATTCGCAGAGCTGTGGAACACAGCTGGCATTCCTGGATTCCAACAGCTAGTTTTCAGTTTTCCCAGGACTTTCTACCTCCTCCTTGCAGAGTGGTTTGGCCACATTTTCTAATTGCATGAGTCAGATGTTCTTCTTTTTCCACAGCCTCCCACTTTGGGATCAATCTTTTCCAGATTTCTGGAGCAGAGAAATATAAAGCAGTTGAAAACTGAGCTGAAAGATACTCAGTTTAAAAGTTAATAATATCTTAATCTCTGAAACCAACCTGGCTTGTCTGAGAATTGAAAAGGTACAACTACCACAAAGCAAGCACCAGGTTTGTTTTTTTGATATCAAGGGATTTTCTTTCTCTGTAATGACTTTTAATTTAAGAAACTTTCCAGTCATCCTCTTGGCATAGATTTTAAGCTACAGATGAGACAACTTTTTCTATTCCCTAGCACACAAAATTCATACTTAAGAAAACCCCAACCCTAACTCCAATGACTCCTTTGTGTTGAACAGGCAGACCCGAGGAGCCAGCTGAGTAGATTTATTTTCCCACCCCACCAATAGGAAATGCTTAATGACAGACGAATTATTATGGTAAAATGTGTTTCCACTAACATGTGTAGTAAGTGTTTGGCTAAAATAAAGCTGAAAAAACCCAGTTTGATTCCTCCTATTTTCAAAAGGGCCAAGGCTTCAGCTTGCTCTTTTCTTCGAAACTCATCTTCACTGAGTTTCCCTGACTGCTGTTAGTCCAACCACAACTGTGAGTAAGCAGATCCACTCAGTACCAGGTATGTGCTGCTTTATTGCAGCTTTGTGGCAAACAGAAAACAGGTAAGTAACCAGGAGACAGTGTGCAAGTTGAAAGCATTCTGAAAACGAAGCTGCTTGGCATCCAGTGATACATTTTTCAACTTCTTAAAATGTGCCATCTAAATGCAGACTTGAAAAGAGGTAGGGGAACTGGAACTCTACTGCAGGAAAAGAAATGGGCTGGCTTCTGACCTATTATGCTTTTGTCTGTTCTGATGAGCCTTCATTGAACTTTGCCAATGTTTTGCCATCAGTGTAAGCTATAAGGTTTTTTTTCTTAGCATCTGAGCTTTGCATGAGCACAATTCCTTTCTTTCTCTTGCCCTAACTAGTTCTGACCTGCCACACTGGTTACTCCTGAGGAAAAAACTCAAAACAATCCAAAGTTGTTTTATGGGGTGTGTTGGAAACACTGTGCCATAATAAGACCACAGGAAGACAGGCAGTCTTGTATACTGGGTGATAGTTTGCACAGCTTTTGCTGTCTCATAAGGTACTGAGTCTTGATATTGATTTTTACTTGTTACTTTGAGACAAAAGATTTCCCCACTTTAGAAAATACCAAAGAATTTAGACATGGAATTGAAATGACTGAAAATGAATCAAAACTGCAATTTCATGGCTGCAGAGGAGTGGGGTCCTATGATGATGTGCAGAACTAGAGTAAGAAATAGCATTTGTAAAGTAATGAAGGGGCACCTAAAGCTCTACATTCAGAAACTGAAAAAGCAAGAGCTATCAGTGGAGAGTGCAACACTGCCTCAGGCATCCAGGCCCCACCAACAGGCTAATGACATTCATCTGTTCCTTTCAAGCATATTTATTTATTTAGAGACAAAGATAGATGGTCTTTAAAAGTGAAAAATAGGGCTGAAATCTTTCCAAGCCCAAAGGAACTTTGCTCTTAATGCTGGATTCCTCTGTAGCCAGGAGTCTGCCAGAGGCCTCCCACTCCTGCAGACCCTACAGGAAGACCTTAAATACTGAAGTTCTTCCAGAGTATTCAGAAACAAATCTGGGAACAAAATCTATTGAAAGTGTTGCAAAGTCTTTCTACAGGAAAGTCTCTTACTTCTGTTTATTTATTTGGCAATATGTATGAAGCAACCCTCTAACTCTCTTGATAAAGTAGCCTACCTTTATGTAACTAAATGAAATAGGAGGCCCAAGACCGAACAAGCTAAGACTCTGGTGTTTTCAGATATCTTAAGATAGGCTCATATGTGAAGGTTTAAGTCAATATAGCAGTCTGGCTGCCATCAGACGTTGCTGCAGTGTGTAATGAGATGTAGTGTGGCAGATTTGGGCTGAGCAGGCATAGCTGTGATGTTCAGCTTAGTCACGCTACTAATAGGCCTGTGTGACAGGGCAGAAGACACAAAAGTGGCCTCTTCCCAATGCTAGCAATTTCACCCAGAATCCATGTGAGCCAGACTCTGATTCAGAGAGCCTGGATACATGCTTTAATCATAAACATGTGCTTATGTTTAAAATGCTACATAAGCAGAGCTATCAAAGTGTACGCTGAACATGTCAATAAATACTTATACCTAATAGATACCACTTCATGAGAAGTCAATATCATTCCAACCAACAAACCCTTTGCAAAAAGCCCATGAAAAGTGTTGCATTTAAAGTCAACCAGGCGAAGCTTTCTCAGAACAAATTTCTGAATCTATAACATTTGCATTAGCAGAAAACTGCTGGACGATTCCAAGTGTTGCAGGACTGCATAAAGATAGATATCCTATAAGCAGTCAGCTTTAGAATGTCTAGCATGTGGATAGCCTCAACCACTACCTGAAATATTACTGAGAAACGAACAAAAAGAAGAAATGCCAGACATTCTTTAAGGTTTGCATCATAAGGCACACAGACATCTTATGCTGTCATTACTAAGCCACATAGCTTAAAAATTACTTAGTAGCTTAGAAGAAGAGTACATGAAAAATGACACTCGATATTAAGAGGCCATGTCTGTGCAAAAGGTCAGTCTGTATTTGTAGTGTTGTTGGCCAAACTGAGTGCATGGTAGCTGCTCTCTCATTTAGTATTCTGTATCTTATTCTCTGTACAGAATCTCAGACTGGTTTGGGTTGGCAAGGACCTTAAGGTCACCCAGTTCCAACCCCCTGCCATGGGCAGGGACACTTCACTCTAGGCCACGTTGCCCAAGGCTCTGTCCAACCTGACCTTGAATGCTGCCAGGGATTTACCGCTTCTCTGGGCACCCTGTGCCAGCACCTCATCACCCTCAGAGTAAAGAACTTCTTCCTTACATCTAACTTGAACTTCCCCTGTTTCAGTTTCTCTTCTCAGTTTCTCTTCTCCAGGCTGAACAGTGCATATTCTAGGCACTGAGTAGTTATGCATTATAATATTTGCTAATCACAAATATTCTTCCTATGTTAACCTTTAACTTGCTTGTGTATGTGATCCAAGCCAAATTTTAATGAAGTTCACAAAGATGATAATGCTTGTTCATCACAATATTATTTAGTTGTACCATCTTACACCAAATTTGCATATGCTACCAAAAGGGATTAAGCAGCTTTCTTAATGGGAGCTTTATGACTTCTGACCAGCACCAGAATGGAAAGCATTTATATTCCTTGAGAAATACTGTGCTCCTGTCATTTCCAGTGCAGATATGACAGTCAGAAATTCTTAGTGGAGGATAATCCTTTTCATGAGGTCACTATCACAGTTTTGAAATCTTAGTAGGTTTGGAGTTCAAAAATACACTTAAATCCCTACCATGCATTTTAAACCAACCCTCAATTTTAACCTTTTGAGCTCTCATTGCCTCTGAGCCCAAACTAGTTACCTTCAAGTAGTTAAGCACTGTAATGGTTATTGATTGTATCCCATAAAGGACTACTTTGTTGTGGTAGCATGTATTAGGAACCTATGAGACACATGAGTGTTTAGTATTCTTCCCCTACTACCAGACTCTTTTAACATGGAACATGTGTTGATGTTTGTTCTTATATTTCACGGTATTTTGGAGAAAGCAAACCAAAGCAATTTTACCAGCAACAATCTCTTTTCATTTCATCTGAGCAGCACTAGAAAGAGAAGGTGCAGAGCTAGGTGATCTTGTCTTTCACTCTCAGATTAGAAAACTGCATCACTGAGTTAAGGGCCTTGCCCAAAGCCACCCGTAAACTTTATCTGTCAATTGTGCAGACAGCTCTGGTGCATTTGTTTGTATTTCTAAACACATATATCTTTATATTTGCTGTCAGGATAAGGAATATCTGCTGTGCTCAAGTGTAGCTGTGAGAGCTGTGATCTTTTCTCACAGTTTTGTAAGATTAATGTCCCATGAATTAATAGTGTGATTTGACTTTAGTGACACCTCAAGGGAAGTGGTGTAAAGGAATGTGCATAGTAAGCAAAACTTCTGGGTCAGTGGAGAAGGGATTGAACTCAACAAATACAGGTTGACGTAGAGATTAGGCAGTTTCTCTCAAATATATTCCATTTGTATAAGATACAGTGGCTAAAGGTTAGATCACTTCAGAAGGTACTCTATGAAACTAGAAAAGCAATATCCTCTTATTGTCACAGCTGGACATATCCCAGCTTTAGCTGCTTTTTAACATTCCAGTAGTGCAGATTTCCCTACAGTTTCTGATACATGTTGGAGAATTAATTTCATATTTTTATGTACTCATCTCCAGGGTATTCAGAGTTTGTGTACTCAATAGCATACCAGCACAGCTTCCATATCTCACTGCATGCTTCTGGCTATACTTAACTATGGAAATGTTTGGCCAGCAAAAGAAATAAGATCTGGAAGATGCACCTGCCTGTACAGATCCCTGTTGTTCACAGTAAGGGCCATTTCTGAGCTAAACGAACTTTTTTCTCTCCATTCTAGCATCCTAACTGTAACTGTTGAAGTCATGTCAATGTTCATTCACAAACCTGTGTGAACAGCTTTACAACCCCTGACTTTCCCTTTATTGTGTTTTAGCAACTTTGATAGGAATTTTGCACTCATGAGGAATGTAGAATAAAGACATGATAAACTTTTAGTAAAGTAGATAGAAAGCAGCTCCTTCCTTTTGATTTCACTGGTTTTCTGGTGTATTGGGTTTTCTTTCTTTCTGACTTGTTACCAGTAGGCATTAAACTCTTAAGTTGTGCATGTAATGTAGGTTGGTTATACAATCTTTTATGTTTAGGATATTATCTTTAGATTCTATGACATAGGGACAACAGCATTCAGCAATACAGTATTTTGTCATGTATATAGCAGTATATCTGTTTCTATATGTGTATGTATACACATGTCACATACATCTACATACCTGTAAATATGTATGTAGTCCTGCATAGTTAGCACCACACAGGAAAAAAGAGCTCAATTTCACATTATATCTCTTCTTTTCAAGGAAAGAGTACTGCTCAGTGTGGAGGAATGCAGCAGTGTCCTATTCATAGCCATTTCTGACACAGCGTTTAGTATAACCATACAGAGACATAACAAGCAAAAGAACTGGAAAATATTTGTATACTTCTGAAGTGCCAATAAAGCTGATGAAAAGCACAGCTGCCACAGACATTATGCAACATAGAAGCACTAAGATCTTCTAGAGGATGTGGTCTGAAAGAATAGCAAATACTTTGGAAGAGAGCAGGGTTTTTTTTAAGGGGTAGCATTACTCAGCAAGTTTCATACCCAGGAGTTAACTCTCTTGATTCTCTGCAGATTTTTTTGCTGTACACTTTTAGCTGGCTACAGGGAGTAAGTATATTCATGTTTCCTTTCTTAAATTGGAGAAAGGACACATTTTGGAGAAGGCAATATCATACCAACAGTAATGATATCATTTCACTTCTGAAGTTGAAAATAGTTAAGAAATATGACTTGTCCTATGGCACAGCAGATATTAAGCGTAACCTGGAGAAGGGGAAAGGAGAGAATGGCAAACTGTTCTATCGGCTTTTTTTTTTTTTTTTTTTTTTTGCCACAAAATAATAGAGCATAACTCTCTTACTATTGCAAGATGCCTTTTGGCCTCTCAGAAATGTTGCTACTTGACGCAAATCACTGAAGACAGCAACCCATCTTTTGCCAAGTGTTTCCAGGCAGGATCATGAGACAGCATGTTGCCACTTGCTCTATGTGTTTTTTCTCTTTCTTCTTTATCATTGCAGGGGCACAGAGCCAAGCTCTGGGCATTTCGACATTTCAGGGCCTCTCAGCTGTGCTGTTCCTTATTCCCACCACACCCTGGTTGCTGCACCTACACCTGTGCTGACCCAGGGCATTAGCATCTGCTGGGGCTGGCAGTTGTCCCCTGAGCCCTCAGGCTCAGCATGTGCCCATTCTTCAGAAGGACTGCCAGGGACTGTCTTCTCTGTAGCCATACCAGGGACTCATTACATCTCTGGTCCATCCTGGTGGTCCTCATCAGCCTCAAGCCCCACATCTCAGTACCTGTCTGACATCTGAAGTGGTGCCATGAGCTGTACCTCCTCATTATGCTCCAGGCTCATTCTCATGGTCCTCCCTTCCTCCAAATTCATTCTCATAGTACTCCCTTGCCCCAGGTCTCACTCCTTCATGCTTGCTTTGCTCTTGGAAACCTGCCCTGCTATCTGCCTTCTTACCAAACCTTGTTCCCATCGTCCTCCTAGCCCCTAAGCTTTATTCCATCATGTCTGCTTTGCCTCCAAACCAGCACTGGGGCCATAGCTCCTCAGTGCTGCCCTGCCTGTCTTGCTACCTCTCAACTCAGGGCCCTGAAGCTTTGTGCTGCACCCTCACTGGCACTGTGCTTTATCCCAGTACTCCAGACTCTTCTCCCATCTTCCCTCTCTCCACAAACTTCAGGCTCAGTCCACTGTCCTACGTCATGACTGCTTGATGGCATGTCTAAAACCGAACACAGACACTAATCTCACTAATTTGTGTTTTTTTTCTCTTCAGATAAATACTGGCTTTATGTTTTACTCAGTGGAGTAATCTAAATGTTGAGCCAGATGGGCACGGAATGAACTACAGGACAAGGTTTCGGGTATAATGACTTTCAGATGGTTCCCAGCATGGCAGCTCTCTGCACTGACTTGTGGCTCACTTTGTAGCTGACTTCACATGATTAAGTGTTTTCTATGTTGTACTTTTTATTGCCTGACCTTCTTAGCCTTAGACCAAGTCAACTGATAACTGTGATTATCATTATTCCTAAATGACAACTACTCTTAGTAGTAAAAAGTAAAGTACAAGAGATTTGTCTCTCTGAATTTCTTCTTGTCATTATGGCAAGTAAATTTGAGATATTTCTGCATTATTTCTTTGGTCTGCTTTAAGAGATGAAAGTGTAAAGTCCCTTCTAGTTTTAGATTTGACATCATAACCAAAGGGCTTCTCAAATACTACCAAAGCTCATACATTTGGGATCATCAAAAGAAAACAGAAATATCTTTACTTCTGGCAATAGGGTCCCTGACTTTGACATAGATAAGAAAAACAAAAGCTCTGACTTCTCATCTTGCTGTGACATGTCTCTGTGTTACTATAAGTCACTGTTGAGGATTGACAATTATTAGGGTCTGAAAGGCACTTTCAGTGGTGTCTGGATCCTTCCTAATAAATAGCTACACTTCAAGTCTTACATCTCAAATGCAAGTCCACAGTTCCTTCAAACTCTTAAGACTCATCTGGCAGAGAGGATTTTCAGTGAAGTGTCAGGCTACCCAGACTTAGAAAGAATAGTTTTATTTTACAGAAACCAGGATTGAAACCTGGGATGGAGTTCAGTTTTACTTGTGTTTGTTTGTGCACTGAGAACAGTTTCTCATTAACAGAAGTACTTCGTGAGCGTTTAACTCTTAAGATACTTTGGCTGCAGAGGCTTATTAAAACAAAGTAGGTCCATGTCACCCCACCCAGTAATGCAAAAATCATGATGGGGAAAGTCATTATTAAAACATATATTGTGTTTTCATCACAAGTGAAATACTGACATTTTATGAGCAGTGTTACTTTCATATGGTTCTTGAAGCCTCAGTTCTCATAGTGTGTTCAGGTAACAATGTCCTGCTAATGGTGAAGCAGACTGTGATCATCCCTAGTGTATGTCTGAAAAAAGGCTGCATCTGATGTTTGTTATTCCATCATGTCATACCAGCTCCTCCATCTGAGACATCTTCTATGTCTGATTAAGTTAGTTCAGGCAATGACTCAGTTTTGTTATGACTTTTAAAGGGCTACATACATAATGTAGTATAAACATTTTGTATTTACGGCTAATGGTTATTCCTCAAGTTGTTATTTTTGGCAGTCAGAATTTTTCCAGAGGAATAAACACTTGCATTAAACTGAATGAGGCTTGATTCTGTACAGTATAAATGAAGGACAGTTGATGACATCTCTTGTTTCTAGTTTAATGGGTTTATGTTGTTTGGTTTTCATTTGAAGCCATGAATAGGAAAGACTGGAGTAGTTGTTTCCTAAAGAATATACATTAGAGATGGTTGTTAAGTAAATATTTTGTGGTGTTTAAAAGCCTTGAAGACACTGCATAGCTCCTTACTACATTATTTAGTCTTTTGGCCCAACTCACTTCAGACATTTTTTACAGTTTCCTAAATGATTTAACAACTGTCAGAGGGAGTAAGATGGTTACTGACAACACCAGGAATGGAATAGCATTGGAACAGGAAACAGTAAAATGGGAAAGAAAAAGATGACTAGGGTAATACTAGGGACCCAGGACTATTGTGCAGGATAATGACAGAACAGTGTTTTGGCTATCAAGCATTTACCTTGGGAAAACATGGAAACCCTGATCAGATCAGCTCAGGCAGAACTGGTCCAGGCTCAGATTTAGAGGAAGTCCTGCGTTTCTGGTGAAGAAGGAAGGGGGCATTTCACCAGTTAAAGACTTCGCTTCTCTGGTTTCTGTAGCATCATTGGTACAACACGTGGCCCATATTATCTGTCTTGAAGATACAGCATCCTCTTAAAGCCTTAGAACGGAACAAGTATCATGACTACTTTTGACAGTTCATGAAAAGTACGTTCGGTTGGAATATCCAAAGCTACCAGACCCTGTGTTTTCAAAGCACTGTGGCTTAGAGGAGGTGGAGCATAAGGAATGGTTATCTGCTCCCTTCCAGAAATGCAAAGTCAAGCCTAGAATATATTTTGAGGTCCCTTTTATGTCTCGGAGAGACCTTTGCAGCAGAGAAAACATTTGCCTTTGTACTGTGCCCCATCACTGCATGGATGAGCATTGAATTTAGTCTAGATTGGTGTTCACAGCCTTTTCTGGTAAAGTGGCTGCTTGATGGCATTCAGGAGTACATATCCTACTGCTATTTGGTATGTCAGAGGAAGATAAATAAGCTTAATGATAAAGCACAGTGTTACTGTTTTACAGTATCACATCTTAGCTGTTTTGCACATATTAACGAGCAATACAGAGGATACAGATATGACTTTCGGGCCTGTGAGAGCTGTGGACAGCCTGTGTTTGCTAGGAAGCACTGACTCAGCTCTGCTAACCCTGCACTGCTGTGCATAAGGGAGGTAGACAGAGCAATAATCATTTTGCAGTCATTTTGATATCACTTTCTGATGGCTTGCTGACCTGCAGCGTCCCTGAGTAACAGGCTGATTCCTGCTAGCCTACAGTTTAACCTGAAGGACAGGCATACACACAAGATTTGGTTTTGTTAGAATTTACTGAACATGATTGTCCACTTCGTCTCTCATTATAGCTGGTTTCAGTCAATTGTAACTCTTGTACACATTCCAGCTTGGCATTTCCAGAGACATTTTCTGTCTGTCCAGCAGGCTGTAACAATAGGGCTATCCCAGTTGAGACCATGTGAGTCATGCAAGCCCCATCTGATCAGGCTATGTCAGGCTATGTTACAAGGGTGAGTCTGTCCCTCTACACCCATTTTTTTCCTTTATCTGCTTTTCTTTTGTTTTTTCTTTCCCAAATTTGATGCAACAGGCTAAAAAAGATGAAGTAAACCACAAAAGGAGTATGTTAGAAACAACAACAAAAAACCCCAACAGATGTTGAATGTTCTATTTCCTGTAATCTTCACATTGCTTCCTTTCAGAAGAATGGAACCAAGTAATGAATCTGCCCATCTCTTATTGTACCTGGCCCACTCGTTTCTATGAATCAAGGCCTAAATTGACAGTTTTGCATTGACTGCTCCTTTGCCTGGTGTCTGCTCGTATATCCTTCCCTAGTTACTGCTGTTTCAGCTCTTTGTATTCCTATTGAATATTCACAATACTGTGATCTAACAATTTACTTTTCCATTTAGAAAATGATGCCAGGTAATATAGCCATGCATTGTGTGCTCATGGTTACCAACTGGTTTGCTTTGCTGGATTTCAGGAATGCCCTGCAACAATAAGTATGTGGCTACCTGTAGCCTCATAATACCATTACTTTCAGGTTAAATATATAGTCACAGCATACTTGAAAACAGGCATAAATCATAGAACAATTAGGGTTGGAAAGGACTTTAAGATCATATAGCTCTAATCCTGCTGCCATGGAACAGGACAGATATCCCTGGAGAACATAGTGGCAAGTCACAAGAGGTTAGACATCAGTGATTAGTTTTAAGATAGTTTTAACTACCAGTTCTTTACCTATAGTTTTTATCTGTGAATGTAGTTTTATTTAACAGGCTCTGATATTATTTTGCCATTACTGTTTAAACACAGACAATTCAGGCAATTCTCTCCTTACTGTTACTAACTACATCCAGTGTGCTGAAAATTACATGTTAATTTATGCTGCTACCCATATACTAATCAGATTTTTATAAGCACAGGGCAAATAATGTATGTGCTTCTTCATGTTTGCATCCATTTTACATGCAAGAACACTTGAGCATTTCAATTTACTAGCACAGAATGTGTATTATGAAACTGTGCCTGCTCAGTATTTGTTCTGTAAAAGTGAAATCATTAGTCAATCAGCTTCATTCTAGGAAGAAAAATTACACACAGAGTAACTACTATTCCAGATGGTATCTCATAAGCTGTTATCTAATGGTCTGTACTCTGAGACCACCAAAGACTAGATGGCATTGGTAAATAGAAGTGTGCCTACCTCAGTCTCTGAATCAATATGTACAAACCCCAGAAAACTGGGACAGTGATGAAGATGCTTCCATCCCTGGAGAGGTTCAGGCATGAGGTGTGACAGCTCTCAGGAGATGATGATGAGATGTCAGGAAAGACAGCAAATAGTAGCAACCAGGATATCTTCTTTCCCTTTAGCACAATGAGCAATGACAGATGAGAATCACTTTGAATGCCTGCTTTTGATTTTTTTCCCCAAACCTTACTGCTCTTTTGTTTAATATTTTACAGTCTTGCTGAATGTTTCTGAATAGACAGATAGGGTTTGGTCTGTTTCTATATTTTGCCATTGAAATAATGACTGGAAGTGAGAGTCATGAGATTTCTGAATTCATTCTGTCTGCATCATAAGCAGAAAGACAGAATAGCAAGAGACTGTCTGTGAAAGCTTTCTGTCTACACACAGAATGCCTGCTTCCTCTCTGATGACCCAAACGCTTAATAGCATTGTCTGGGGCACATCTCTCCCTTTCCCTCTCCTTAACTTTTCTGTTG
>JAOEHX010007673.1:0-14990 GCA_025448015.1 Bolborhynchus lineola
GGTGAAGGCTTCCACACACTGCTCTGAGGTCGCCAGACTTGGGAGCAAAGACCTGTCCTGTAGCCCCACTGTTTCTTCAGAAAATCACCTGCTCTCAGCCAAGTTAAAAACTTTCAAATGACTCCAAAGCAGAGGGGGGGGGGGGGGTGGTTCCGGCAGCGCCGAGAGGAGCGGAGCTTCCCCGGGGAAGCACCGGGGCTTCCCTCGCCCGCGACGCCCCCGATGCGGAGCGGAGCCGGGGGGAACCCCGGGGCATCCCCGGCTGCACCGAGCGCACGGCGCGTCCCGCACCAGCACGGGCAGCCCCGTGCTGCCCCAGGATGGGGACCCCGCCGCGGCCGGGGGCTGCTTTGTGCCCATCCTCGCTGCGGTGCCTGGTTTGGAGCGCCGGGGCTGGGGACCCCCCCGAGCTCAGCGCGGAGCCCCGGGAGCCGCATCCCAGCAGCTGGGTCCCCGGGATGGAGCAGCCCCTGCGCGGGTCATCGGCTGCCGGCTGAGCCCGGTGGGATCCCGACGCCTGCGGGGGGCTGATTCCCGGTGCCCTTTGTCCGCTGTGAGCCCTGGTCCCTGCTCGGGGACCTCGAGGAGCCCGGGGGGGGCGGTGGCGCAGGGGCTGGGGCTGCAGTAGTGTGACCTTGGGGTGTTTTGGCGTGGTTGGGCCGTGTCACACTGCACAGCGGTCAGGGTGGGCACCGGGGCCACCCTTGGGTGAGCACCTCAGCCCCTTGGCACTGGGCTGGGTGCTCCGGGAGCCCTCCTGCAGCACAGAGCTTTGCTGATGGGTGCCACGTGCCCCCTTTTACACCTCTTCAACCATGGAGAGCGTCTGCATCCTGCCTGGATGGCTCCACCACCACGGTCAGGCTGGGGATGGGATGGGGACGCGGTGGGAGCCAGGGCTGGGGAAGCCGGGCTGAGCCGTGGCCTTATCTGGGAGCCACCCTGGGACCTCACCGCACGCTCAGCTCCAGTGAATTTCCTTTCTCTGTTTTCGTTTCTTTCCTGCTGACGTTTTTCCCCTCCGGAATCAAGGGCTGGATGGGGACCATGGTTACGGGGTGGTGTGGGCAGCCCGACCCCGCGGTGGCACCGGGCAGGGGACTGTGGCACCCCTCGAAAGGGGAAGGCCCAGCGTGTGCCATGGGCGCTGCAGAGCCGGGACACGGGAACCTCCTCTGCCTCTGCCCTCACGTGTTTCCCATCGCGCTCCCCGGGGGCTGCCGGCAGCGGCTGCTCGCCTGGAGCCGGATCTGTGCCGGGATGCAGCGGCCGTGAGCGAGCGCAGGAGCCATCAAACACAGCGACCTTGGCAGGGCCGGAGCTCAGCCGCTGGCTCAGCCCGAGCTGACTCCGCTGTTACAGCCCAGCTGCAGGAGGCGGCTTCGCTCGGCCCCTCGAGGCCTGATCCTACCGGATCCGGAGCCCTGAGTGAGGCTGTCCGTGGCAGGGGGATGCGTGGGCCGTGCTGGCTGGCCCTGTCCCATCCCATCCCTGTCCCATGGCCATGCTGGCAGCCGGAGCTGTTCTGCCCCTTGGTCTGACGCTGTCCCTTTGCTGTCTCCGTCTCAGATGCACCGAGCCCAGCTGAAGCCACAGTGGGTGAGAGCTGCGGGGTGACAGCCGCAGCAGCGCGGGACCATGCCTGCGGCAGTGCAGATCCCGCTCCGCGCCGTGACCGTGTGGCTGCTGCTGCACAGCCTCCTCCTGGCCTCCCGTCCCCGCTCAGCCACAGCATTCCCCAAGGGCTGCTACCCCTCAGAAGAGGAGGGGCTGAAGACGTTCCGCTGCAGCAACGCTCGGCTGACCGAGGTCCCCAGGGACATCCCCAACGACACCAACAAGCTCTACCTGGACTCCAACCGAATCCCCTTCCTGCCCCGTGACGCCTTCCGGGACCTGCCCCTGCTGCTGGAGCTGGATCTGTCCCACAACGCCATCGCCAGCGTCGAGAGCGGAGCTTTCCGGGGCCTGGCAGAGCACCTCCGCTCTCTGGACCTGTCCTCCAACAAACTGGTGTCCGTCAGCAAAGACACCTTTAGCAACCTGAAGGCCAAGGTGAACCTCTCTGACAACCCCTGGCTCTGTGACTGTGGGCTGCAGGAGCTCATCCGCACGGTGGAGCTGGCGGCCGGCTCCTCCGGTGGCATCGTGTGCGAGTCCTCGGCGCAGGAGGAGCACGTGGGCAAAGCCTTCCTGCAGGTGATCGCCAACACGGACCTCTGCAACGTGTACAAGAAGACCACGGACGTCGCCATGCTGGTCACCATGTTCGGCTGGTTCGCCATGGTCATCTCCTACCTGGTCTACTACGTGCGGCAGAACCAGGAGGATGCCCGGCGGCACCTTGAGTATCTCAAGTCCCTGCCCAGCAAACAGCGGAGGTCGGAGGAGTCATCCACCATCAGCACCGTGGTGTGAGGCACCGTCGGGATGCGGCTCAAGGAGCTGCCACGGCCCCGGGGTCATTGCACAGGAACAGCAGTGGATTCGCTTGGTTCTCCTCGGGGAAGCAGCATCCAGCAGTGGGAGCCATGTCCGGCTCTGGTGCAGCGAGAGCTGAAGCAGGGATGGTGATGGGCATGAGCAGCAGGCACTGAGCATCCACCTGGACCAGAGGGACCCTGGACACCCTGGGGTTCAGACTTCATTTCAACCCATGGTATTTCCTTTGCAGGGATCCCTTGGGCCATTGGTGACATTCATGTTTTAATCCCTCCCCGGCTGCCCAAGGGATGGTCCTGGTGGCACGGGGCAGCCGGTGCTGGGCTCCCTGCCTGCATCTGGAGCAGTATGGCCATGGGGCCGGAGCCACAGGACCAAAGGGCGGTAACAAGAGGTGGGGACACATCGGTTGGGAAAGGCCAGGGGCAGGTCCTGGGTACCCCGCTCCATCTCTGGACCTGGATGGTGCCGCCCCATCTCCTATCCCAGCCCCTGCTGCTCCCCACTCCTTTCCCAGCACCCCTGGTCCGGGCGGAGCAAAGCACATGGGGGGGTCCCACTTAGAGGTGGGTGGCTCATGGGCAAACCCAGCACCTTCCCCCTTGGAGCACAACGTTATTCTAAGAAGCAAATGGGGAATGAAGCTCCCCCAGGGATGAGCTCCCTGGGGCCGCCGAGGGATGCAGGAGCTGCTGGAGGGGACCTGAGGGGTGCAGGCAGTGGGTTTGGCCCTGCTGGGATGTTGGGGGGAGCAGGATTCCCCCCAGTGCTCCCTTGGGACCGCGCGGGTTGCTGTTCGCTGCCCCCTTGCGCCTGCTCCCGCCTCCCTCTCGAGGGCTCACAAGCTGCCGACCGCTCACTGTGAGGGGAGCGGGGATGGAGGAGCTCCTCCGCCCTCTCCCCACTCCCGCAGGAGCCTGAATCTGCCCTAATATGCCCCAAAGTCCCTTCTTGACGCTTCCAGCGTTGGGCTGCAGGTTCCTGGTGTCAGCAGGTAGAGGGGAGGGCGCTGGTGGCCAGCGGGGGTCAGGATCGGTGCCCACCTTTGGGTGCACAGGATCCAAGCGGCGACTCAGAAGCAAAGCCAAGAGCAGACCCAGACTCCCCCAGCTGTGTCTGAGAGCTGGGTTTGGTGGGTTTGCCCTTGTTTAAAACCAGCTGAAGCTTAAACTGCCTTAATTCACCCCGAGCACCGACCAAAGCTGCTCGAGCATCCCCTGGATTGGGTCAGGCCCGGCTCCGGCTGCTGCCCGTGCTCCAGTGGGAGCCGTGGTTCGGAGCCGGACGGGAGCAGCCCCTGCGCCCTTCCACAAGTGCCTCCATCTCCAGCACACCCCAGGGGCTCTGCCATGCACAAGCACCTCAGCCCCAGCTCCAAACCAGGCACCCCCGGGGCCCACAGCCCCACGGCAGCTCCCCACATACAACCAGGGGTTGTGGGGCCCCAGCCCGAGGCACTGCCCTGCACAGGCATCACTGTGCTGCCCATCGGACCCAATGTGTGTTTTGTTTAAGGGACCTTTTATGTTCTTACTTTATACAACAATAAAGTCGTCTTTTACTTTGGAGCCCGTGCCCGTGTGTGTGTGTGTCCATGGGGGCATCACCCGGGCCCTGGTGCCACCCTGGCTCTAAAGGAAGGGTGAACAGTGCCTGCGCCAGCCGATGCCATCCCAGTCTGTGCTCCCCGGTGCTGGAGCTGGAACACGATACGCGGCGCTGCCGGTAACCCTGCCCTCGCCTGCAGCAAGTGAATGCTGCCCGGCTCCTGTGAGCGGCTCAGGTCACAGCGCCCGAGCCGCGTTGTGCCGGGGCTCTGCTCCGCCCTCCGGTCCCCACCGCCCGGACCTGGGCAGCACATGGGGCAGACACCACCACGGTTGGGGGGGAAAAGCCCATCCCGATGCCCACGGTCCCGCCGGTCCCTCTTGGGGCAGCGGTTTGCCGGCACCGTTCCCTGCGCGGCGCATGCAGATGCGCGGTGGGAGGAGGCAGCCGGGACCTAACGCGTTGTGACAGCTCCTGCTCGGGGACATCAACCTCGTTTGTCACTCGCTGTCTCCAGACGCGGGCCCAGGCTCCCAGCAGATGGCTGCTGTCCCCACCCCGGGTCGCTCCGGGGGGACCCTCCTCGGGAGCAGCTGGGGAGGGCCGGGGGATGCTGCTGCCACCCGGTCCATGGGGCTGCGGCTCCCCCATGGGGCCGGATAATGCTGAGCCCCCGGGGCCAGCCGTGCCCTGGGGCACAGGGAGTGATTGGAATGGAAAGCACTGGGATCGTTACAAACCCCATCAGCATGGGGAAGGGAGGTGGATCCTGGTGGCAGCAATGGGGTGGTTGTGGAACCCCCGTGGATGGGGGAGTCAAATAAAAACCTGCAATAAGCTTCGGGAAGAGAACCTGGATTGGGATGGACTCAGCTTTATGCTGTTGGCAATGTTTGGTATTTAATCAGGTGTTAAAAGGGAAAGGGGAAGAGCAGAAAACGGATTACGGGGTATTTCCAGGAGGTGCCCGTGGCCAAGCTGGGGTGTTGGGGGGCTCTCAGGATGTGGAGGAATTTGGGGCCTGCAGCCTGCATGGCCCCTTCATGGCTCCATCCCAAAGAGGGGTTTTTCTCATCCCACTCTTCCAGCACTTGCTGCTGTGGGCGAGCTCCTGCCTCGGCGTTGGTGGGTACGAGGGGTTCAGTGTCAAAGTCAGTGCAGCGATAGAATCATCCATTTTAATGCTGCGTTCCTGGGTAATTCCTTTCCTGATTTATCTGCTGGGATCAGCAACGGCAGCATTAGCAGCTGACCTCCTTCTGCAGCATTCCACACGCTGGTGCATCTGTTACTGCCTTCCAAGGTGCTCTGCCCGTCGCACCGGGCACACATGGAACTGGCCTGTTCTGCCTCCCCGGGATGGAGGGAAATGTGTCACTGGAGCAAGATGGGTCCTCACTGGTTGTGATGCCTCTTCTGCTGCCTGGTCCTGACCCCCTCCGTGAGCCAAATGATGTTCCTGTTTGCCAGGGTCTGCGTATCCATGGGGTATCTGCTGATGGATCCATCCTCCCAGCAGCGCTGATGGAGGCTGCACGCCTTGGGATGTGCATTTGCTTTGGCTGTGGGGTTTAGAAGCAAGATAAAGCAAGGCTCTTGTCAGCCGCAGACAGAAGTGTGTTCAGCAGCCATGGCCCCAGTCTGCATCCTGAACTTTGAACTGATTAGATTTGGAAGACGGAAGGAAGGATGTCTAATTGTTTAATTTCCACCATTATCAAAATCTTTATAAGTAATTAGGACTGATGGTGGCAATTACACTGTGATTAAGGCTGGTCCACACTTCATCAGCGGCCCTTGAGCTCTGCAGCCTGACTTATTTATCTCCACCACAAACAAATCCATTTCCAGTGGCACTGCTGCCAACAACGAATCACAGTTATTCACTGCCTGCAAAGGACTCATTAATCCCGAGATGCTGCTGCTTGCAGGAATGGGGCTGCACAGAGAGTGTGGTCTGGGCTTCAGCAGGAGGAAACATGATTTCAGTGGAGAGGAAACCAAAGCAGAGCTAAAAATGCCCCTTCTTCCCGTGCCTGTGGTTCCGAGCTCAGTGCTTCAGCCGGCCACAAGCACCCCTCCTGCTCATTTTGCCTTGTGCAAGCTGAGCGCTGCTGAGCCACGGCATCAGTTCTGTGATCGATGCTCTCTAAGATGAGGTTTTGCCTGTTAATAAAGGAGGGGGACCTGCAGAGCTGCCCCTCTCTGAGGGAAGCATCTTCTTTCCACACACTCTACCTGAACAGACTTAGTTTTCCTTCACATGTGACATCCCAGCCCTCTTCCCACCTCACATGTGGGATTCCATCTCCTAACATTCATCCTCACTGAGGCCTGGAGCTGCATCCCAGGTTGTCGCCATGCCACCCGGTCCATGGCACCTGCAGCATCAGCTGGAGGTCCTGGGGGACACAAATGACACCCGCAACTCTTGGTGTTGTTCTCAAGCCAAAGCAGCTCTTGGGCTGTGCTCAGGGGGGTATTCCCAGGGGATGGATTAGCCGGGGCTGCACCCAGCACTTCCCTGGCACAGCTCCTCTTGTCTCAGGTGTGATGGGTCCCTGGGGTGAGCTGATCACAGGGCACCTGAGCCAGCTCCTCCTCAGCCTTTCTCCTTTATGATCTGCTGAGCACAGGGCTGTGTTGTGTTGGGATGAGCTGCAAGCTGCAGTGTGTCCCAGTGATGTGCTGAGCAGTGCTGAGATCTGGTCAACTCCTTCTGCCTTCCATTTAGAACAACATCCTGCTTGTGGGGTAAGAGAGATGCTGTGGGGAGCTCTGAGCCAACCGTCCCATCCAAGCAGAGATGTCACCGGCCGGCGCAGGGGCTCTGCTGTGAGTGCTTTGACATGTGTTCCTGAAGTGTTTCTCAAGTGCTTTGTTCCAGGCTGGGAAAAGGCAGAGTGATGGGAGAACAATGGGCTGCAGGTTCCAAGTTGGCAGGTTACTTTTGTCATTTCTGGATGTTCCAAAGGGCTCTCGTGCGGTTGGGATGTGGAATGTGGGAAGGGCTGAGTTCCCGGAGGCCTGTGTGGGGAAGGGGACAGGAAGCCTTTAGTTCCAAATGAGCTATTTGGGAGGATTCATCACTGCTCCTGGGGTGTTGTAATTGTCCTCTGCAGAAAGGGAGATCAGAGCTGCCTGCTTGGGGCTCCTTGAAGTGGGGCTTTGCAGGGCTGAACCTCGCAGGAGTGACTGTGGTTCCCCTGCCTCATGCTGCGAGCATTGGCTCCAGCCCATGTTTCCGAAGGAAGGTGTGTAAAACAGAGCAGAGGAAGAAAGAGAGGGTTTAAAGTGGGGAGGAAGGCTCCTGCACTTCCCCAGAAGCTATTACTGCAGCTGGGGGAGGTAGAAAGGGATTGTAAGAAGTAAAGGTGAGGTGAAGGCCGTGGTTTGTAGAACCTCAAGTGTGATGACAGCGAGCTGTGAGGGATGGCATGTCACCAGTACAGGGCTCAGCAGTGTTCAGGGCTGTCACAGGCAGCCAAGGCTGAGATGGAGAGAACTTTCCTTCGGGAAAGGTCAGAGTGAAACTGTTTCACATTTTCACAGGGTTCTCCATGGAATCAATGACACAAACTCCTCCGCCACACAAAACTGCAATATTTGACCTATTTTTCTACTTTCAAAGGCCCCTCAAGAAGTTGAGGCCCCGTAAGCGCTTCCCATACCTCCAGTTTTCAGGAGGAGGGAGGGAGTGTTCGTGAGTCGTTGCCATTGCACTGAGTAACTCCTCACTGCTTTTTTCACCCCCATAATTTATGTATGTGGCATTCCTCTGCTGTGAAACAGGCTGAGGGATGCAGGCAGCAGTCGAGCCCGTCTGCTTAATCTGTATAAGCCCGAGCTGTGCACACAGTGTCCAGTTGGCAGTGAAGATAATCAGCCTACAGGCAGTTTAAATGCTCGTTAGAGTACATTTTATTCATCAGTATTTAATAAGTAATGATTCTGAAAAGCTCTGAGCGTGGTCTGTGCCCGCTGCAGCTCCTGCTGTGTTCCTGTCAAAGTGGATAAGTTAAACCGGGTTGAATCTGGTTGATTTTTGGATGAATACCCACCAAGGCATTTCTAGATGCCACAAGAAGTTGCAGTTATTGAGTAGGAGGTGCTCTTTTGCTTCATTTAGTCCTACATACTGCAAAAAAGAGGGAAAGGAACGGCTCTGTGCTGGGAAGCTGGGCCTGGTTTTCCATGGCTCAGGGTGTGCAGACATTGGGGTGATGCTCCCTCCGCTTGGATTGTGGGGGCTGTGCCACTGTCTCACAAGTGGCTTCAAAAGGGATCAGTTTTGGGGGCTATGCTTCACAAGGGAGAGTTTTCTGGTGTTCCTGGACAAAGTGAGTCTGGAAGGGAGCAGCTCCTGGCGGGGAGTGGCTTACAGAGGTTAAAATCGAGTTCTAAAAGGCCATGTTCTGGTAGCTCCACTTCAGAAGCCTCACACAGCCCATGCTCCCACCATAGCAGTCAGGGTTAGTGGTGAAGCTCCTGAGAGTGGCAAAATACTCGTTACTAACAGTGCTTTATGAGCTAGATGATCAATTGCTGCAGATCCAGCAGTTAGCCTTCAAGATGAGACCAGAGTCAGGCTTTTCTGGGAAGGAAACATTCCCATTATCTCAGTGCTTTGGCAAATCCTATCATCCGGTGAACTTGATGGAATTTCCAGCTGGTGTAAGAGGATCATCTGCTCATACAGCACCTGGGGCCAGCAGAGCTCTGCCGCGAGGATTTGGTGCAGCTGAAGGGGAAGATGGAGCAGCAAACGCAGCAAGCAGCATGAGGCAGCTCCGCAGCCTCCCTGCAGGACAGACCTGCAGCAAGGCAAGAGGAGCAGCATGCAAGCTGGGTCCTTCATTCTCCTGTCTGCTGGGCTGTGGAATTTGTGTACACTCTCTCTCGTCCTGAAGCCTCGGTTTTGCTTTCCCTGCTGCTGGTGCCTGCATCCCAGCAGAGCTCCCGCTGGTGGAGCAGTAGGGAAAGCCCTGGGCCAGTCCGTGTTCACTAGCACACTGTACAGTTTGGCACAGAACACTTAGACACAGAGCAAGAAACGGTGAAAAACAAAGGGAAGGGCATTTAATGTTTCTAATTCACAAAGATTAAATACTTCTTCCAGTATCTGCTAGAAATTGCTCGTAGAGGTTCTGCTGGGTGTCATCACGGCACAGAATTCTGCTACAACTGTCTGCCATCTATCCCTGAGCTGTTTCCAGCTCCTTTACGTTCTCTGAGCAAACTGCAGCACGAAGCTGCAGCGTGTCTGGTGTCACCATCAAGAAACAGTCTCTCTGCACTAACTGCCACGTGACAAACTTCCTTTTTGTTTTCATTGAATTCCTTTACCGTGCATGAACGCTTCAGTTCCTGCATCACTTCTACAGTTCAAGTGGTCCCTCAACACTGAAAATCTAGCAGTGGATGAATGAAGTTTTGCAACTGTTCATAAAGGAATGTAGGATTCCAGAATTGGCAGCTAACAACGAACAGGACATCCTAAAATGAGTTTTCCACAGCTGCTCTTTGGTTTCCCAGTTTCTGCTGTCAGTTTATCAGCAGAATCTTGCTCCGTACATCCTGACTTGAGGATCTGTACAAACCTGGCAGGTCACTTCGTTGTTGGGACTGTAAGTTCCAGGCTCACACACCACTGTGAAGAGAACACAGGCAGCACGTCAGGCAGCTCTCCTCTGCCTCGGCTGGGGCTGGGACCATCAGACACCACCATGTGCTTCCCAGTGCTCCAAAGGGAACCTCATCTTTCCCAAGCTCTCTGAGCCTGCCTCTCACCAAACCCCCCAACCTCCAGAACCAGCAGTGGGTGCTGCTGGCAAAAGATCTCTTTAAAACAGCTGGGTGTTCTCTAGCAGCTCTGCCTTTAAGGTCATTGTTCATTTGCTTTATACCCTGAACACAGTCACTCATCAGTGACCTGGAATTAAAACCCCACCTCACCGCTTCCACTTCACTTGGAAACACAGTTTCACACCTGCAAAAGTGCTAACAAATGCTTTTCTGTTCTTCTCTTTCTTAAACGTGCAAAGGCACTGTCTTCCCAAAAGATGAATGGAAACAGTGCTTTCCACACAGACATTTACCAACCACTCTTCAGAGAAACCTGTGACCTGAGCTAATAAAGCCATACACGAAATTGCTGTACTTCATATTTACCACAGCAGCTTGCACAGCCCTGGTGGGTGACATCGTTCTTCCCAAAGCCTGGTCGGCAGCTGTCAATGTGAGTAACTGAGAAGCTGTTCTCCACGTAGTGTATTGTAGGGACAGTTTGGAACTCGTGCTTCAAAGCATATGTCTGCTTCTTGAAAAACTCCTCAATTCGATCTCTTGCCTAAAATCCACAAACATTGGAGGAATACAAGATGAGGCAGTTATTTGTTATTGATTTAATAACATCAGTTAATACTTCATCATCCAGATTCCCACGTGCACTGACCCATTATGTTAGCTGGGAATCTTCCTCTGGTTTCAGGGGACCTGGGATCAGACCCAGTGTGTAATCTGGTGGTGTGTATTAACATTAAAAAGCCAGAGAACAGGTTTTAGAAGTCAGCTACATCGCACTTGCTTTAAATTGCATTCTGTTTATCAAATCATAAATCACATGTTTAGTTTAGAGAGCTGAAAGTTCAGTATACTAATACAAATACTAATTCTTATAATTCCTTATTCTTAGGGGTATAAATATAAAGGACATAATGAGCCTGACTTCTTATTTTTAATCTGTTTGGATCAATTTGCTTTGGAAAACCTATTTTTCATCCTGAAATGAATTATTTGAAATCTGTGAATTGTCATTTACAATGACATTAATCCCATAAAACACGGGCGAAGCTGGATAACCACCAGTGAAATCGGTCAAACACGCAAAGGCACAGGGTGGCTGACACAAACCTCTTGAACTCTCATGTTTGTCACATCTTCACAGTCGTAAGGAACCTGTTTGCAAGCTTCCTCCCATCCTTGTGCAAAAGGATTGACTGTGGGTGGGGGGAAAGGAAAAAGACACAGTTAAATGTGTTGAAGAATATGTTGCAAGGAACTCCAGTACCTCAAGCAGGTATCTTTAGGTTCATGACCATTTCCCTTTTACAAGGAAAAAATCATGGCATTTTATCAGCTATCTCCTTTCAAGAAGCCTTTCCAAGTGCACACCTTGAACAGAACATTTCTTGTTTAGGTTATAAGAAGGCTGGTGCTACAGATTCAATGCATAAACAGCATTTTAGCCCCATCTGTGGGCTAGTAGGAAAACATACAGGGACTCTGAAAGCAAACAGAGAAACAGCTCTCAAAGACTCGCTTGATTTTAATGCATTCCAGGTGTTGTTTATTGCACTCTCAGGTTTATAAAAAGAAATGATCCCTCCCAAACACAGAAACCTGTTACCTTGAAAACTGACAAACAGTTCGTGCAGGAGGCCTCGGTTGGGTGTCCTGACAGAATGGCATTTGTAGGAGGACTCAGTGATGTGACAAGTCAGATCTGAGATGATGTTAGTTAAGATTTTCAGGAGCTCCTCAAAGAACTGCCCGTTGGCTCGTAGCTCACACTCCCCGGTAGTAAAGCGAACGAAGACCTGATACGCGTGGTCAGCTTCCCTGTATGCTGTAAGCAGAGAGTCTGTGTGTGATCACAGACTGAGGCTTCAATAGAGCCTTATCGTCTGTATCAGCATACTTTGAAACATGGGCTCTTATTCAAAGCAAACAAATAAATAAGCCTTACTCATTAACCACAACAGAACAAATTTGGCTTTGCCAGAGCTGATGGGGAGTAAGAGACGTCTTAGTTTGAAATGCACAGGAATTTCTGTGCTTGTGTTATGAGACTCTGCTCCCAAATACTAAAACAAGAAAGTGGGTGAATAGTGAAATAGCACACACCAAGTGTGTCTGCAAAGTGTAGAGCTGCAATGGGCCGGGATGGTGCACAAGCATCCTCTGCAACTCTGCTGGAGGAGGGAATGTTTTGTAAAATGACTTAAAAAGTGTTTCTCAGACAGTTTTGGATGTTATTTTGTGGTGGGGAGGTGATATTGTGAACAGTGGTTACAAGTGGGGGAATGGCCTATGTTTGGTTTGGGAGTCTCTAGGGTGGGAGACTGCACTTGGACATGAGCTTCCTTTTCAGAGCTTGGGTCTGGCTGGAGCTGCTGTAGTTCACTTGGTTCTTATCAAGGGAAGAGATTATTTTATGCTTGGTAGCAGTTATTTAAGGCATTTTCCAAAGCTGTGTGTGTATAGAAATAAAAAATAGAGATTTTTCTGTTCTGAGATAAAATATCCACTAATTATTTTGTTATATCAAGCTTTGCCATCAATAAGCACTTCACAAACTCACCAAACCACAAAGGGCACGTGCATTAGTTGGCTAAGGAGCCAGCCAGCTTACCATACACCATGAATTTGTATGCCTCAAACATTTCTCTTTCTTCCTGCGTTGTAGTTTCTATGATTTTGTGAGAAAGAGTGCAGGTGTAGGCCCCAGACATGTACTCCTTAAACCCCAGCAACATCAGCTTTCCTGTTTTGGTAAGATTCACATGCAATTGCCCTAGAATAGAAACAGGAAACACTTGATTACTGGAAATGCTTGGTTTCTGATGCTTTGCTCATTTGGGACATTTGAAGATGAAACCTTGCTCTTGTACACAATGACACTGATTCACAGTAGTCTGAAGCAGTCTAAAATTGATGACCTTTAGGACTTATTGCAAGTTTCCCTCTATCTCAAGCACTTGGAAATTTTAGAGGGAGAAAAGAAACAGAATCTAATGTCAGAGCTTATGGAAAGAATTGACAAAGGACCGAGTGACTCTTTGGACCCTCCGTCCCACTGCTGGATGGTAGAAACAAAGACAATGGGTGATTCCATGCACAGTAACCTCCTCAGCCATCTGTGGCTGACTTTTTCCCCTGTAAATAGAAAGCAGAAACTATTTCTCTATCTCAGCATATCTTCCCGATTGTCTTCCCACCCCCCAAGGCAGTCTCAACGTTTGTGAAGTTTCTGTAAAAGGCTTATTTTATTAGTGAGTGGGGGGGAAATGGTGAAGGCAGGCTGAGGGGAAACCCTTTGTAGTCCAAACAAGGTGGCTGACCTTCCAAACTTCTTCCATCTGGACCAATCCACAAATAGTTGGGATCTATTAGTTGTTCTCGAGAACGAGCCAAATCCATACACAGAAGAAATGGGCTGTTGGTAAACATCTTAACGTAGACACTAACTGCAATACAAGAGTAAGGTAAATGATGTGAATGAAATCCCAAAAATACTCATTTCTAATACATATTTAACGTACTGCAAGGTTTATTTTTCCAGTTTGGGCTTGGGAAGTGTCAGGTTAACCTTTCATCCCTATTTACTCTCATTAATACCATGGAACTGTCCATTGTGTGGTTGGCGCTGAGTGTGCGCAGGAGATGCTCGAATCCCACCCAAATCATATTGGTGTGGCAAAAAAGCACCCGATTTTGAGCCTGTTGCTGAGTGGGACCCTCATGGAGATGCTAGATTTTCGTAAGAGCTGAGAGTACAAACTAATAGCTTATATAAACAGGCTTATAGGCCAAAGGTATTCCTAAACCCATAGGTACTGTGCTCTGGAGTCTCCAGCATTGTGTTTAGCATCACTTCTCTGTCTAGCTGTGTCAGCATAATGGTCATTGTACTTCAAACTCCATTTTTAAAAGTCCAATAAGACCTAATATCTATGTATTAATATATATATAACCTAAATATATATATATACAAAAAGACAAGTTTACCTTCATGTTTGGGGTTGCCATACACATAATTCTTTTCAACTAAATCAACAGAATGTTGCTCTTCCTCTGCTCGCACTGTAGGGAAAAGGACTTCAGACGTTAAGACAGGAATCTAAATGTGTGATAGTGGAGCATTTATTTTATCCTAGGGAATTTATTGCCCTTTTCCTGCTCCCCATGCCCTTTCCTTAAAAACAAGGGCTCCCACTTGTTGGTTTTCATCACCTTAGTGCCTGGGTTGCAAATCTATCTGGATATTATCAGGTTCCAAACCTTCCTCCTTACCAAAAGCCAAGACAATGGTTATAAACGTAACTGGAAAAAGACAGTGGGGAGAACCAGAACATGGGGGCTGTGGGAGTCCTCAAGCACCTGTGAGCCTTTTCCCCTCGGGAACAGCCTGGGTTTGAGGGTTTCTGTGACGAAACCCCTCAGGAGATGTGAAAATCACTACAACGTGTTATTTCCAGGCCATGGTGGTAGATGGGGACAGCCGTAGCTCAGACCAAGGGCAAGCAGGATGCTGCCGGCGTCACGAAACAGTAATCCCCGCCTGGTTCGGGTTGAAGGGACCTCAAAGCCCCTCCATCTCCAACCGCTGCCACGGGCACGGACACCTTCCACTGGAGCAGACTGCCCCAAGCGCCATCCAACCCGACCTTGAGCACTGCAGCCGCGGGGCAGCCGCTGCTGCTCTGCGCTCTCCCCCTCCACCACCCCGAGCCCCGCAGCCGCTCACGAGGCCCACGTTGGGGTTACCCATGACGGGGGGGGCTCTGTGACCGCCACAGTACCTCCACGCAGCGCCCCGAGCGCCGCCGCCACCACCACCACGAAGCGCAGGGCCCGGCCCGGGGCGGACCGAGGGCTCCCCCCGCCCGCGGCCATGGTGAGGCGGTGCCACCCCCGCGCGCAACGGCCGCAACGGCCCCGCGCGCGCCCCCGCCGCTTCCCGCGCTTTTCCTCCTCCCCTCAGCGAGGGCGGGAACGGAGGGGGTGGGGGAGTGCGCGTGCGTGTGCGTGTGTGCGCGTGTGTGCGTGTGTGTGTGCGGGTGGGTGTGTGTGTGTGTGTGTGTGTGTGTGCGGGTGTGTGTGTGGGTGTGTGTGTGTGTGGGGGTGTGTGTGTGTGTGTGTGTGTGCGCGTGTGTGTGTGTGTGCGTGTGTGTGTGTGTGTGTGTGTGTGTGTGTGCGTGTGTGTGTGTGCGTGTGTG
>JAOEHX010007675.1:0-11680 GCA_025448015.1 Bolborhynchus lineola
GCCACATTCCTTTTCTTGGCAAAAAACAGATGTTTTTTTGATGTCATTCTGGATTCTCCCTTTTCAGACCAGAAGGCTGTACAGGAATTTATTCTTCATAAAATTCCATCTTGAAGTTGGAGACAATCTTCACCACTTGAAGGTGGTGATGATTGTCTCAGATTTCCTCTGATTCTGCCACAGATATAAGATTCACCAGCTCTAAAGGAGGTCCAACCCCTACTATAGTTTTTAACCTTGTGCTTTACTAGGAAAAGCCCTTGTTTCTAGTTCAGTGCCATTAGGCTTCTTAAGCTTCTTGCTTACAACACACAAGACAATGTCTTTGCTGATTTGATCCCTGGTAAGCAGGAGGACAGCTTAGTTTGGGGTGGGGGGAAAAATAAAAAAAATGGGGATCAAAGAAATGAAAATAATATAACTTTTTGTTATAGCGGGAGTAAAATAGGAAGAAAAAGGAAATCTTTAAAAAGCTTTATTGGTAAAGTTGTGGAAATGAGCTTTACTTGCAAATCCACTTTTTAACTAAAATAGATTTTTCACTTTGTTTTAGCAGATGGAATTTTGATCATTTTCTCAGCCTATCCTCACTTGTTTTCTAATGGGCTTGGGATTTTTTCTTTTTTTTTCCAAATGTCTGGGAGATCCATCACCCCAAATAAGCTGACTTTAAAGGTCAAGAGAGCTCTTATCCTTTTAGTTCCTTTCATGAGAGCTCTGAGCAGCAGGCACAGCAATCTCAGCATGGACTCAATGATATTTCCTCACAATGTAGCCAGAAACTGCATGCCTGCAGGGTAAAACAAAATTACCAGTGTTCCCCCATGAATGTCCTACACCTTGAGAGGCCACAGCCAGCTACAGAGCAGTTAGTTGCATGGCTGAGCACTAGCTGTAAATGCTTACTTCAATTGTGGCAACTGCCACTCAGAAGGGATGCATTTAATCTTGAAGGATAGATGTCTCAAGACATCTCCCCTAAGTGACACGAAGTCTCTGGATGCAGGAAGGAGTGCTGAAGAGTTCTGCATGTAGACAGTTCCTCTCCAAAAGGAGGGTAAGTGCAGAGAATTTGGATAGCTGCTAATAAATTAGCTTTAATATTAATCTAGTCCTTACTAGGTTCTAGTTTGATGAAAATGACTAATGAATGCCCATAGAAAAAGTGAAGCCCAGCAACATAGAAGAATGTCAATAGTAATGATAAACAAAAATCTCTTTTGCTTTGTTTTGATTGTTATTATTGATGTCAATGCACAAATTTTTGCAGATTTGCTTTGAAACTATTTTTATTAAGCCATGCAATACAACTGATGAGAATCTACAGAAATTTCCTTTGGGACTAAGACTCCTAAAAAAGATGGTCTAGGGAGGCAGGACAGTGAGTGAATTGCTGCCGCCTATGGACCCTAGTGAGGACTTCTGGACACCATCATTCTCCCTGCCCAATACAGTCAGAACCTTTTGTTCATCATTATTAAGCAATCTGTAAGAAAATGGCAATAGCATCGAGATTTCTTGGAAGAAAAGCAGCAATTAAGGTGAAGTATGAGTAAAATGGTGCCAGTTTTTAAACAGCACCAAAGGGTTTAGGGGTCACTATAAGGACTTAGACTGCAAACTCATCCAGAAAAGTTTGAAAACTGTGGGAGAATTCTTACAGCATTTTTAAAACCTTTGCTGCTGTCAGTTACTTTGTGAATTTTAAAAGTATAACCTGGAGGTGTAATAAATACTGTACAACATGATCTGAAGGGAACTTTAGGTAACTTACTGTAAGTGCACATACACACACATGATTCTTTGTAAATATATTGGCCTATTTACTGCGGTAGTTACCTGTTTAAGACTTTCAGTTATATTAAGTAAAATAGTGTGCCTGGGCTAATACATTTTCAGAGAGCCTATTTGTTTTACTGAAGAATTTATTGCAGCAATAATAACTGTCAGAGTGAAAGCGTGGTTAAAGTGCTAGAGACAGGACCAACTGCAAAGGGTATCTATCAAACTATTGACTTCCTGCCAGCAGTGTTGTGAACTCTTTTGTCATAAACTCAAGCACCCAGAGTTGAAACCTTCGATCAATGAGAGGGGAATCTGGTATCCAGCTCCTTTAGAGAGGGCATCTCTTCTGTTTGACCTATTAGGACACAGTTTTTATATAGTGCATGTTTGATTTACAGCAAGCCTTCAGGGTAGCTACTGACATTTATATTTTAAACTCTGTGGACAACACTTACCATCTGAAAGAGTTAAATGCAGAGCTCTCAGTTGCACTCCACTGAAAAGTTTTAGCTTTTTAACCCACTGTCGTGGTTTAAGCTGTAAAATAGAAATTTCATTATTCTGTTTAGCTATTTGCATGCAGAGTTTTATTTCTTCCCTCCCTTTCACCTTTCCCTCTCTGCTTTGATTTCATTTAACTTTTAAGATCCTGGTACCACAGAGAGCATGGTTGGTTCTGAAAATGCTGCTGTTCCCTCAACATTCGCAAAGATAGCATGCTTGGCAGTATGTCTCTGTCCTTTATGGACAAAAATGGCCTATTCACTCTCCAAAGACCCTCTGTCTCTCAGAGATTCTATTTCATCTGTGGCCAGAAGCCTGTATAAAAATTATATAATATTATGATCAGATTTATAGATACAGCATAATAAAAACTTCATGAAAAATCTGTATTTCTAGCCTATTCCTAAATTCACTATATAATGTAGCACAATGTCGATACAAGTTGTGACACACGCAGCATTTCATTCTTCGTGTATATGTATAGCAGACAGTCACAGAATCATAAAATTATTTGGGTTCGAAGGGAACCTTAAAGGTCATCTAGTCCAACATTCGTGTCATGGGCAGGGACACTTTCCACTAGACCAGGTTGCTCAAAGCCCAGTCCAACCTGGCCTAGAACACTACCAGGGATAGAGCATTCACAACTTCTTTGTGCAACCTGTTCCAGTGTCTCACCACTCTCATCATTAAAGTTATTTATATTTTATTATATAAAGCATGCTTATAAGTTACAAAAGTTATAGCATTAAATATGGCTATTTGTGACTAAATGCCATATGTTATTACATGGTGTGAGAGACATTAAATAAGAACCATCTTAAAAATGTGTGGACTGAGTCTCTTGATATCTAGGGCTTTCTTAAAATGTGGACAGCAGAAGGACTCAGACTCAGCACTGATTCTTTTCAAAGATGTGCTTGCCAACTGGAGACAGCTGGGTTTCACTTTGGTCGCTTCTGCAGGATTCCAGTGGGGATTTGACTTTCAGATCAGTGTATCTGGTTGCTGGACAAACAAATCTCCTTAGATATCTTCTCCTCACGTTTGTTGAGCTCAGACTGGATTGATGGAGTTGGTCAAGTTGCGGACGTAAGTCTTTTTCTCATGTTCTGGTGGGTGTCTTCTGTATGTCTGTTCCATGAATGGGATGACAACAGGAAATGCTACCCAGGGTAATTCATTGTTAAACTCTGGGCTTCTCAGTGTAACAGTGTGAACGCTGCAGCCAGCACTGGCCTGATGCTTCATGTACATTACTAACTTTAAGCATGTTTTTGATCCATATGAAAAAAATTGTGTCTAATTGTTTTGTTTTTTTTTTTATTTTAGAGTTCCTGTAGGAATGAGCAGTAGACATCTGCTTGTTTTGTCATAGCTTGCTGTAGTCTATTTACTTTTGGGGGTTTCAGGGAGGTGCACATTTGTATTATGCCTTTCATATGTGTTTCCCCTTTTTACAAGAAGAAACTTTAATTGAAATTTGAGTTCTGCAGTGCCATTTGCTTGATCATTACAGTATCATTTCAGTATGTTTTGCTTCAGTGCTAGTTTTCACAAATACGTTTCATTCTCACACCAGCAAAAAAAAAAAAATAGCCTAATTAGATTATTGCTGAGTGTGTGGAACAACAGCCTTCTACCTCAGAGGAGGAACTTTTCTCCTTCGTCAGAAACCAAGCTTTTTCCTTGGTAGATGGGATTTGTCTGAAGCAAGGTGATATACTGCAAAACAGGAATGAAACAGAAGCTTAGTGCACTCTGGATGTTACACAAACTACATTGCCAATTTCCATCTTTGCATAAGCCCTTTTTCCTGAATGCCATAGTTATTCCTTTTTTTAATTAAAAAGAGTGTCTCCAGACATTGATATTAATTTTGAAATTTAGATGTATTTTCCACTTGTGTGCTATGTAACGTCCTCACGTGAAGTGGTTGATAACATAATTAGGTGGCTGTTTTAAAAGTGTGCACTGGAGATAGTGATTCCTGCTTTAATTTTAGTAGTTTTGCAGAGAGTAATGTGTGAAATTGTATCAGCAGATCTTGAATCGTCCTGCTGTGCATTAGGCCAGTTTATCTGCTGCAGTCTGAATCTAATTTGCTCATCCTCAGTCATATGATTTTCATCTCTGAGTGAGTATTCCACATACGCTCAAATACAATGCTGCTTGGGTTACACACTGAAAATGATGTGCTCCTGCAAAATTATGTTCTACAATAACTGTTGTTATAATGAAGATGAGAAGATCTGTCTCTTTTTTGTGTTATTCTGTTTTAAGCACAAATAAAAAATGTATTTTGCATAAATATCAACATTTAAGTGAATTGTTACATTGAAACATGTAGGACAATTCGAGTAAATCATAGGATTTTTCATTTCGAAGCAGGCATTAGTGCTGCACTGACTCCCTCACTGAGAAGAAATATGTTGTGGGGAAGCTTTCCTTCATGCTTCTGTTATCACAGTTCAGATCCATATGAACCACAACTGGATCCTCCTTCCAGCAAATCCAGATTTTTAACATTTGATGATGGTGTGGTTCAGATGTATTATCACTCCAAAGGAAACATCTCACCATCTCTGAACAGCACCTTTTCAGGCCCCCATGCCATTAGCACAGTATTTTTGTTTTAATTAGAATGAGTGATATGCTGCTAGTAAGCATACATATCATGTTTCTTTCTGTAGTCTTGAAGCTTTTATGGTTTGGCTTTTAAATTTGCTCTGTTTACAATCAATAAAGTGTGCTAAGGGCTCAATAAGACTAAAATTAACTTAACACAATTAGCTATAATTCAGACTTTCTGCAAAGGTGGTCCTTTGTTCACTCCTTGCACTAAATTACTAGAAAGCAACTACAAGGTAGGCCAGAATCAGATCAGACTATATAAATCCAACTGGTATTTTTTTGCCTTGCTCCAAATGGTTTCTGATAGTTCTATGAACTGAGAAATAGGACAAGAAATAAATAACAAAAGAGACATCACTTCTCGGTCTGTGCCCTGCAAGGTTCTTAACTTGGGATGCCTAATCTGAGACTCCTGGTTACAGTCCTGCTATGGCTATGGGTCATACCTGTGCTTTCTGACTTGGGAAGCTCGGGGACCAGCTCTGAAATGCTGAGAGGTATTTTAGGGTGAGGCAGGGCAGAACACACAGCAAATTTCCATGCATTTCAGCTTCGGTGGTCCCTGAGGATACATGCCCAGCTGGAGGGTTGGGCTGCCAAATGCAGTGATACTGAGGAATGTGCCTCTGCCCCAGGATGTGAGATGCACCCC
The DNA here is from genome assembly GCA_025448015.1 of Bolborhynchus lineola. Taxonomy (NCBI): domain Eukaryota; kingdom Metazoa; phylum Chordata; class Aves; order Psittaciformes; family Psittacidae; genus Bolborhynchus; species Bolborhynchus lineola. The sequence continues at coordinate 5,576 of JAOEHX010007675.1, forward strand.
AACAGCTCAGGAGTGGGTGCAGAGCCAGAGCTATGGTCTGGCCAGCTTATTTGGAAGCTGAACAAGCATCTGCGCTGTTTGCTTGCATTAGCAAATCTTCAAAAATTGACTTTCTGCTTTCTTTAACTAAATGTTTTCGTTGCCTTGGCCAGCACTGACAAACTGTGCTGAGAATTGAGTGATAGAGTAAGCAGCATGAGTGATGTGTATTGCTATGCTCAAATAATGATAGCAATCTTTTCAATGATTTTTCACCTAAATGGTGTTTCCCTAAAATCATGTAGGAGTTCAGGCTGATACTAAGACCTAAATTGATGCCAAGGGAGTTGTGATTTGGAACAGATATCATATTTTATTTCTAAACCCACATTTTTTCTAGAACTCAGTGAGTATGTGGAAGATTGTCATTGTTAACATCTACTCACATTCAATTTTGTATATGCTTAACAAGTCTTTTTTAACTAATGAATTTAGAATTGAAAGGAAATATATAAATAAGGAAGAGTCACAATAAACATTACATATTAAGGATAACTAAACTACATTTGTCCATATGTCTTTAAAAAAAAATAACTCTAGCTTTATAAACAGAAACCGAAGTTTACTAAGCAGTTAAAGAATCATACTTCCTTCTCGTAATTATGGTCACCGTACCAGAAATTTTAAAGCCCTTGTTTCAGAGTTTCAGCTGACAGAAACTGAGAAAATATGCATGGATAGAGTGTTTCAAATGCTAAATTAAATGGTGACATGTTAGAAAGCGATGTATATATTTCCAGCCTGGAGATCCCAGAGTTATTGTATGAAATTCCACATTAATATCTTACTCAGTTTCTGTGATTATATCCTTTATATCAGTGAATGTCATGGCTGCCAGGTAAAATAAAACCACTGTATGTGTCCTCTTAGAATTATGCCAAACCTAATATGTGTGAGAGTTGGCCTGCATTTCTCCGGAGCCAGTGATTCCAGCCCATCCTCGCAGACTAATCTGTAATCAATACATCTTTCACCGGCCACCAGAGCCCTAGTCAAGCATGCAGAGACACCAGTCAATAAATCACGGCCGGAGGTCACTGCCACAGCAGCTTGGCGCCCTCGGGTTGTGCAGCTTTGCCTCAGACCTGGCTGTGGCTCTCTGGGCTGCCTGGCAGCCACAGGTCGGCATGAGGTCAAGTTTATGCCCAGCGGGTTATTGGCCTCTCAGATGCTGTTTTGCTGTTTCTGACACTGACCATTAATTCTCCTCTGTCATCATGTTTAACCCTTCCCCACCTGCACCTGCACAGCCTCATCTGGGGCTCAGGCTTGCTGGGGAAGTATGCCTTCTCCTGAATCAACGCCTCTAGAAGTTCTGTTTTGACATTACTGTTCCTCTGCCAGATTTTAGCTTTTTCACAGTCAAGAGAAAATGGGAAGCATTGGTAAATACTCCTAAAGTCAGGAGGGGCTCCAAATGCTCATGAAAGTCAAGTTTGGGATGTCTAGTCTGACATTCAAAATGGTCCAAGTCAGTGAGTTCCACTGCACAGGTGTCAGGAATGATGTTTGCCTACAGGTGTAATGCCTTTGCAGCTACAGGCTTGGAAAATGAAGAGCTATATCAAAGTTCCTTGAGGATAACTTAATTTTTTGGTCTTGTTCTTCAATAATTTAAATAAATATATGACCTCAGAATCTCAAGGACTCATTTTAAAGTCGCAGTGAAATAAATATAGCATCCTGAAGAATCCTGACACTACCCTTATTATCCTCAAGTGAGCAGGAAGTACTTATCAAATCACTAGGAAGCCTTGCTTTCATAAGATTTGTAAAATTTTAAACCTTATTCGTGGACCATAAAGTTCTGTACAAGCTCAGATATGCAATACATATTTGACCTGCTGAGTACATTGCCACAGGAGGTTGACAAGTAAAATAATTTGACTTGAGTAAAAAGGAACAGATACTTTTATGATCACTAATAACATTTTTATAGCTATGAAAGCCAAGATAATAAGGGTAATCAAATCATAGGTTTCAGGACATAAGCAGATTATAGTACCAGCAATGGCCAGGAAAGAATTTTACGTTTTGTCACCCAAAAAAAAAAAAAAAAAAAAAAAATATCACAGTGACTAAAATTACGTTTTAAAAGAACATACTCATCTTAAAGTTGGGCACTGAAAACTGTATCACAATAGTCCAGGCAGGGCTGAAGGGTACTCTGGCATAAAAAAAACCCCTTTGATTAGCTTCTACATTCCGGTATCTAAAAATATCCTAATAGTTTAGATTTGCCAATCGTCATGTCTCTCTGCCTGCCCACTCCCAGTAATACAATGCCTCACATCTCATTTGCTCATATTTTCTGTTTCTGTCCATTATAACTCTCATTCCTACAACATTAGTGAGTTTTTTTTTTTCTCATTAATCAAGATTTTACTCTTTTATCATTCAAAGCTAAGCTGTTTCTTTTCTAAAACCTAAGAAGGACCACATTGCATGATTTCTAGTGTGAGGTTCTCTCCAATTTGCATACCTTGCAGTAGATGGGAATACCCTCAGAGGCTCACCCACAGGATCCATGCAGGAGATGGACCATCACTGCAGCAGGTCTTGCATGTGATGTGTCCTGCTTCTACCTTGGAAACTCACTGACCTCTCCAAGGAGTAGCACAGTTTTGCAGTCCCCCTTATCCATCCCATTACTGGGCATAACAATGTAGCACCACATAAATGAAAACTGACATTTATGTTATGTAAAGTACTAACCTGCAGCACCATCTTTCAACAGGAATAATAATGTCTTTTTTCTTAGTATGCAAGTCTTGAAAGAAATATTTGCACTGTTAATTTGTATATGCAAATAGCTTTTGAGAGAGATGCTGTTTCTAGCAGTCAGTGTTTGTTCTTTTCCCTATTATTTCAAACTATTTGCAGAAAAACTTCTAGGGAACTGTGTGTGGATAGACAAAATAAGGTTTCAGGACAACTGTGTGCTTTCTGCAAGCTCTAGAGGAGATGTGCATATATAATGTGAGTTATACTTGAAGAGCTACTTTAGCAGTGAAAAGTTCTCTATCAACTTCTGGACCCAGTCAGTGGAGAGCTTGTGTCAGTTCCAAAACAGAATTCACTTAACCAATCTCTGCACATCACACCTTACAATAGGACAAATTTTCCCCTTCTCTCTCATCAGCTATATTTGAGAGTGGACAGCCAGATCACACTAAACTCTAGCATTGCAGAATTGAAGTTAGGTGAGAGAAATAACAGTATCAGGGTATACATACCTTTTCTGGAGTCCTTCTTCTTATCTATACTTTGAAACACCCAGAAGTAGTTTATGAATAAAATGTAGTTATGGAGACTGCAAGAAGAAAGAGTTCTTGAGAAGCTACCCTAACACTGAGAGTAGGCTGGCATAGAAAAGACCACAAGCTAAAAATAACCAATGAGAATCGGCATTCAAAACTTAATCAGACTAGATATTCAAAGATTGACAGAAAGGCTGTTGATGAGATAAAAGTTTCAGCAGCAGGAATAGAGGTGGCTGGCCTGACACCTTAAAATGAATGAGAGTGGCATGTCATCTGCATCTTTACAGTGTCTTTAAATTTATTTGTGGAAGCAAATATTATTAAATACAACAGATTGTATTTTTCTGTGTATCCTAGTTATATGGTAAGAACAATTTTCCCCTACTCTGCTGCTTCCCTCCTCAAGAAAGTCATTAGAAAAGCAGAGGTTAAGTTAATTCCAATCTTGAAAAGTTTTGGTGGATCAATGTCCAACTGAACACCCACTGTTATACTGAATTAGTTTCTTAGGCTTAGAAGGTGTGGTTGAAGCAGTCTTTATAAAAAGCGAAAGTATGAGTTTGTACATCAAGTATTCAGGCAAGATTATTTACAAATGCTTGGCACTGGTGCCAGCAATGGCTTTTGTTAGGCAATGGAAAAGAACTGTATGTAAGCGTGTATAGGAAAGAAGGGATGGCTTTTGATCCTTGAGGAAAAAAATGAAGGATTTTTCTACGCTGATTCCAGAATTACAATGGTAGTGACTGAATATACAAAGGAATTAAAATAGCAGATCCCATTGGTCTTCAATGCTCTGATATATGACCTAACACCCATTGCTTGAAATAAACTAAGCTGCTCAGTGGCAAGTGGACCCATCTGGTAGTACAATTTGCTCATCATCTTTAGGTACTTGAAATATTGCTATATTTTGCCTGGATTTCCTGTTTCTATGTATATTTCTGGACACTTATAAAATTTGGCTCTACCAAACCAGAGCACTTTATAATGATATGCAGTCATTGCTTCATTTTTCTTTTTTCTGTCAAGATAAATATCCTGACTAATATGATAGATATTGTATTAGAACTCAGAAATTACTAAGAATTCTGTAATAAAGGAAGTTCTGATGTTTTAAAATGAATTTATATTAGTAAGCTTGCACAGATGCTAATGAATTAATCTAAAGTGTTGTATGAAATTTGTTGGTGAGTTTGAGACAGTGGATTAAAATTGGAAGGAAAACTAATGCAAGAAAAAAAGAGGCATGAAAGAAAAAAATGCGGTGGGGAAAATCAGGGTACAAACAAAGAAGGCATGCTTATCTTAGACTTGGGTTCACTGCTGAGGAAGCAGAAGTCCTAGAGAGAAGGTGCATATGGGAAGCTCCTAAAGCTATGTTGGAAGTCTGCTTGCCTGTAGGTCTGAGATAAAACAGGGTACAAAGACTTGCATGGAAATTGCAATTTTTTTTTTTTTTTCTCCCCAGAGGAACATGGGACACAGAAACATGAATGCCTAGAAGGTCTGGAACTAATGTGGAGAGGACACCTGGCATAGCAGTGACTGGGATAAAGAAGGACCACATGAACTCGAAAAGAGAGAGAGAGAAATAGTATAGTAAAGAACAGCTAGAAGTGAAGCTGGAATACCACGGTAGAGACAGCCATTTGAAAGAGTGACCTCATTAACAACTGTAAAGAGGGATGCTAAAATGGATATGAAATTTGTCTGTGATGACATTAGTGATTTAGGAATAAACCTGGTACAGCAAACAACGAAGCTTCTACTGTAATTTGGAGGAAATTAATTGCTGGATTATATGTTGAATGAAGAATATTTTTGGTTAATACAGAGAGGTTAGAAGTGGCAGAATACTGCAATGCTAGGGGTCCTTCATCACTCAGCTTCGGTGAAACCATCACACAGAAAAGTTAGTTGATAACCCAGAAATGAGAGGTAGAACACAAGTCAGAATAGTCAAATTCTAATGGAAGGGAGCTGTATTAATAGCAGAGGTAGTAGTAGTAATGCAAGTAAACAACATAAGTAACATATACAATACGACAATTGATTTTAGATTTCACATACAGAAAAAGAAGGGCTTAATCTGGATTTTGGAACGTTGAAATGATTTATGAAAAATGTACTTTAAGGTTAAAAAATTAGGCTGGAGGCAGTCTATTAATATATGATTAAACAATCAACATAGAACTCTCATATGAATAAAAACTGTAAGAAGAAAATATTATAACAGTGACATAATAAAGACATACCTCACAAAAATGTTTTAGTTCAAACTACAATAGATTCTGGCTGATCAGATAGAGGCATATAGACTGCAGAGTTTTGTGCGCTGCAGATTGAGAAGTCAGTTCAGATATTCAAGAAGACAGTTTGTATCCTAAAAAATGAACAGGGGAAAAAATTAGATACCCAGACATAGTCAGAAGTAACTCCATGATGGAAGAATTGAGGGAAAGCAATACCGCAGCAGTGTTACCATCAACCTTAATTAGGTAAGGTTACTGCTTTTCCATCATCCATTCTAATATGTCTCTGCAAGGCAGAAAAGGTTGGCAGAGAATCGCCTCCATACATAATCCTTTTCAGTCCCAATTCTTGTTCATTTGCACTCCTGGATGAGTAATGTGTTGTTAATCTCTCTATCACAACTTTGCAAATAAGCAAACTAATTACACGACTACTATATATAATAGTCTTATTTGTACAACCTAAGTGGCTTCTACACCTGCAAATACTTTGATTTATAAAATTTAAGCCTTTTACATTACTAAAGCACAGGCAGAGTCCCTTAACC
>JAOEHX010007675.1:26656-43921 GCA_025448015.1 Bolborhynchus lineola
GAGAAAGTTGGGGCTGTTCATCCTGGAGAAGAGAAGGCTGCATGGAGACCTCATAGCAGCCTTCCAGTGTCTGAAGGGGGCCTATATGGATGCTGGGGAGGGACTCTTCATTAGGGACTGTAATGATAGGAGAAAGGGTAACAGGTTCAAACTGAAACAGGGGAAGTTTATTTTGGATATGTGGAAGAAATTCTTTATTGTAAAGGTGGTGAGGCACTGGAATGGGTTGCCCAGGGAAGTTGTGAATGCTCCATTGCTGGCTGTGTTCAAGGCCATTTTGTAGACCCTTGGGTGGCATGATTTAGTGGAAGGTGTCCCTGCCCATGGCAGGGGGATTGGAACTAGATGATCTTAAAGTCTTTTCAAACCCTAACTCTTCTATGATTCTATTAATAGAATTATATGACCTGGTTACTTCCATTAGCCATAGGCTGGACCTGATTGCACAGGAATTCCCTTCTAATGCTGTTTTCCTAAAGTAATTATGCAAGCACCAGTATTTGTGGTACAGAAATGCAACACATTGAAAAAGAAACCCTAAATAAACAGAAAACAAAGCAAACTGGAATCGGCTCTTACCTGTTGTAAATGGATATAAATAACCTTCAGACAAAAGCCAGAAACTGTAATTAATACCTACATGCAGGCCCCCCAGTTTGACCTTCTTTACTTCTTTTCCCATATATGTCAGATTTCAGACATGAATTTTATTATTTGTATTCAAAACAGACATGAGCAAAAACATCATCTGACTGTACTGTTATTCATTTTAGGGTCAGTATCTCATCATTCCTGGACAGCTTTATACATAATAAAGGAACTAGCATCCAGCAGAGTTGAAAGCCTTCTATAGATCAAGGATCAGGCTCACAGTTTTAGGATCTGTGCCTCAGAAAAGCGTCTGTTTAACCCCACTTACGCACTTCATTCCGATTGAAGCATATGCCTAAATATTTAGATGACTGCAGACAGCCTTCAGTGCATGCTTAAAGTTAAGATTATGTCCAGTTGCTTTATCAAACTGAAACCCTGCTTAACCCACAGGAACTACAGGCTATTAACTGGTTATGCTATTTGAATAATCATCAGTACAATACTTTTTATTATTCTCATTCATGTAGTAAAGCTTCCATTATAAACAAGCATCTCAAAAATATTGGATAAAGTTAATGGTACAAATATTAAGCCATTTGCGTACAAATAAGAGGAAAAAAAGAAGAGACTAAGAGGAAAAAAAGAAGAGACAAAGAGGGAAAGGAATACAAGATCAGTTAGCTTTAAGTATCACTATCATGTTCATCGTAGCCCAGTAGATATTAAACTGTACCAGACTACCTGTCTTTTTACCACTTAAATAGTGAATAATAATTAAAGTACAATATTAATCACATTGTTCTTGCCCATTATTATCTAATGATGTTCCATTCTTTTTATTCAAGCATTTCTGATATTGCGTGTTTAACCAACTCTCTATCAGTTGTATCCCTGTTAGTCTTGTTTTTCCTACAGACAGTTTGTTACAGGATTCAACCAATAATATTTCCTCTGCTAGTACAGCTTTTTTTTTTTCTCTTCTGTTTAGCAATCTATCATAAATTTCATTATACTAATTTAAGTGCACCTAACATTTTCTCTCCAGATTATAGATAACTGTTTTTGCTGATTTTACTTACTGGGAAGAACATTTTTTTTTTTTTTGCCTTTTTTTCCCCTACATTATTGTAGTCTGAGTCTTTTTCCTCTCTTTGTATTATCTGATATATATTCTGAAACATTTGTGATAAAGTTTTGAAACCGCAGGTGTCAAATTTTCAGACTGAGTATAATAATCACAATGATTTGAAGAAAAACACTGAGCTCCATGGAGGTGGCAATAAAGTCAGAGAACTAAATATGTCATTTTTCGAGGGATGATGCTATTTACAAATAAATGCTTAATAAACCCAGATCTTGCATTTTTATTTTCCATGACATTATGTTTCATATACAAATACAATAATTATGTTTCCATTGTAACTTTTTTACTTTAACAACATTCAGTCCATCAACAAATAACAAAGGTATACATTACCTTAGAGTTATAAAATAAGTCCTTTTATTCACTCATTGCAATAACTTTTACATTTGCCTCTTAACATTTTTAATAAACAGAAATAATTATCAATCAAAAATACTGTCTGTTGAGGGTTATGGCTCAATTATTTGCATATATTTTAATTTTGAAAATGGATTTTGCTGTTGAAAATAACATTAGTGTCTCTGCTAGAGAACATTTTATAATTAGGCGAATACTGTACCATAAAATACTCATCACCATAGCAATGGTTTTTCATAGGACATAAGTAAGTTGATAACAGAGGCAATACATTCACTACAGAGACTACTGTGGTTGAATAATGTAAAGTTATAACTTCTAGTAAAGCACCTACTAACATAAGAAATCATGGCACAGTCACACTACATATTGACATTAAGAGTCATTTTAATGAAATACATTAATATTTTATATAGCATCTTTCATACAAAGCATAATAACATTGCGATGTCTGACATCGTAGTGTCTCATATACTGCTTCTCATCTTGAAGGGTCATGTGCTTGTGTGTATGCAACCATTCCTGAAACTCCTTTATTTATTTATATGTATTGTTCTAATAGTAACCATTGCAGTATCTGAATTGCCGTGAACCTCTCCCTGGAGAGCAGAACAACAATTGTTTAAAAGCTGGTTGAGTCCCTAAACAACATTTGAATTCTGGCAGCAAAAAAAAGGGTTAGTCTGTCCAACCAAACACCAGAACAGAAATTCAAGTAGGCAGAATGCAATTATCCCAATTTGAAATCAGGCATAACACTGGGGATGCTACTGTGAAAATTACTGAGGACTTTAATGGAGGCAAATAGCCAAAAACTTTACTTTTATTTCTTGTTTTGACATTTCCTATACACAGCCAACTCAAAGTGCCCAGAAGGAACACAACTTTGTTACTCACTTGGAATAATGGTACCATTCACTAAGGCATACCCTGGCTGCCTTTCTCTAAGTGGCTCTTCCACCTGAGGACTGATATACTAATGCTTTGCTGAACTTGTGATAACTTGTGATAACTGACTCTCTAGGAGGGCAAGAGGAACATGGAAATAACAACTTGCTTTGTACAGGTACACTTGAGACTTACCAGGGCTAGAAAGCAAGGAGGGTTAATGTATGTGGGAAATTGTGAGGGGCACAACTGAGGACAGTAGATCCTCTCCCACTGAGCAGAAAAGTCAATCAAAAGCTAAAATAGACAGGCCAGCATGATAAAATACTGGCAAGCAGAAATAACAACAGCTCCAGTACAAGAGTCCATCACAAGTTTAATGGATAGGAGTGCTCCCACTAAACTCAATGGCACTTAAATATTCATGGGCATATGCTTTAGAAATGGATTCAGGCGTAGCCAATAACAAAAGCAGAACACTTCTGTAGGTGAGATGTTCCATTTCAGTGAGATCTTAGTGTCTAAATAAGTACTGCATGTAACTGTAATAAGGCCAAGTAGTTATTTTCTGTGCAACAATTGGATTAGACCTCTGGATTTTTAGCCCCCTCTATTTTTTTTTTTCCTTTTTTTTTTTTCTTTAGTAGTGACTGGAATATATTTGTATCGATCACTGAGTCTTCATGTAATGTAATCAGTGGCAAGTTTTGAGAAGACAAAGATTGAGGCTTGCTATACTGGTAAAACAAAGTTCTATAGGGTTATACAATCTACCAAAGACCGTAGAATCATAGAATAGTTTGGGTTGGAAGAGACCTAAAAGATTGTATCATTCCAATCCCTATGCCATGGGGAAGGACACCTTCCAATAGACAAGGTTGCTCAAAGCCCCATCTAACCTGGCCTTAATGGTATGGGGCATCCACAACTTCTCTGGGCAGCCTGTTCCAGTGTCTCACCACCCCCACAATAAAGAACTTCTTCCTAGTATCTAATTTAAATCTACACTCTTCCAGCTTAGGGTATTCTTGCGTGCCCTTGCAAAAAGTCCCTCTCCAGCTTTCTTTTAGGCTCTCCTTAGGGTACTGGAAAACTGCAATAAAGTCTCCCTGGAACCTTCTCTTCTCCAGGCTGAACAAGCCTAAGTCTCTGTCTGCCTTCATTAGCAGAGATGCTCCAGCCCTCTGATCATCTTTGTGACCTTTATTCTGGACTCCCTTCAACAGGTACATGTCCTTCTTGTGTTGCGGGCCCCAGAGCTGAGCTGTACTCCAGGTGGGGGTCTCACAAGAGCAATGTAGAGATCATCTCCATAGGCCTGCTGGTCACACTCCTTTTAATGCATTCCAGGATACAGTTAGCTTTCTGGGCTGCAAGCACGTACTTCCAACTCATGTTGAGCTTCTTGTCACACAACATCCCAAAATCCTCCACAAAGCTACTCTCAACCTGTTCACTGCCCAGCCTGTATTTGTGCTTGGGATTGCCCCAGCCCAGGTGCAGGACCTTGCACTTGGTCTTATTGATGTTTAGGAGTTTCACATGGGCCCAGCTCTCAAGCCTGACAAGGTCCCTCTGGATGGCATCCCTTCCCTCCAGTGTGTCAATCACAGCTTGGTCACCACATCTCTGTGATGCCATTAAGACTGTAGCCTTGCAGGCATGCATACTTCTCTAACTCACCTTGTTTATTCCCCATGCTATGTATATTTGCAAAGAGGCATTTAAGCTAGCCTCCCAGTGAAGCTGACTTGCTGGTTGAAGTGGCTGCAGCTCCTTTGTACTGCTCTTCAGGTGCCCTCCTGCTGATCTGTGACCCCTTTCCAGGCTCTGGGGACTGGTATGTATGGGATGAATTGAGGTTCCCCTCCCCTGATAACTTGAGTTCATACATCTAAGAAGGCTCATTTGTTCTCTGCAACGTCCTTATCTCACTTTTTCATTTGAATAATTTTTTTTTTTAAATGCTACTGAAAATAAACAGAGCTCAGAGATTTGATAGAAGTGCTCTGATAGCAGGCGCTGTCTTCAAGGTATTTCATCTTTAGTGACCTAACGATATAATAACATGATATCTCTTCTGAGACTGAAGTCACTGAGAACTGAGGTTACTTGGTAACAGGTCAGAAAGAACTTCCCATTTTTCAAATCTTCTGAGAGCATAGTTTGAGTATGCATTTGAAAGTTGTTTTATACCCATTGTTTGTGTTGTAGGTGCACAAGAACTTAAAACTGCAGAGCATTCATTCCCTTGAAATTATCTCCAGGGGATCTGTCTGTAAGTTACTGTGTTTCAGTTTGACTTAAGCAAGTTTAATTTTTTATAGCATAAGAAGTTTGAGGCTCGTGTAGTATCAGTGTTAGGAACACACTTGTGAAATATCATCAGGAAAGGAGGGGACTTGTTATGAGAGGAGAGAACTAGTTGTGTATTATATTTCTCTTGCAGTGCTTCTAAACTCATGCTATTTAAAATGAGAGAAAAGAATAAGCCCATTTCTACCATGGTTGTTTTAATATTGGCAAAACAGTGTCAGATGCATACTGGATTCTTGGAGCAGAATCCACATGAAGAAGTTGTAATGTAGGGGTACCATGGCCAGTGTATTTTTTTAAAAAGAAACATATTGTTATAAATGATGCTGATAATTCTATATGCATTTTATTTAGAAGTCAGGAAACCACTTAACATTTGTAACAGCATCCCCCATAACCAGGTTGACATTCTAAAAAAAGACATGGTTTGTTTCAGTCCTGTGCCTTTTTATTATCACATCTTATTACATTATGCTTTGAAATAAAAATCACACCTTGGGCAGTTGAATACACTCAGTTTCACCTCCTTCCTCACAGGTGTCCCTCGAGGTACATTGTTATGTTACAATATCACACTCCTTGTCATATCTTATATCTTACTTGCAGATTGTGGTAATATTTTGAATCCTGACAGAGTGGGCACAGCCTCTGAGCATCAGCACCAGTTTGCACTAATGTAATGTGCCACTGCGCCAGTCCTAAAGACAACAAAAGCAAAAATGTACTGAAGACATATCTGGGAAATGCGTGTTGCCCACTCTGCATTATCTATCATCTATTTTAGGTATGAGTGCAGCAGCAACCTGCCTGTCATGTCGGTGCTACTGCCAGGAAAACAATGTAGACTGCATGAAAAACTTTGGGATTCATTAGCTTTTAGGGTGCAGCGCTCTCACTGATAGACATTGAGTCTTGACCACTCTGCTGCATGGTGCCAGGGCCAGAGGAGCAGCAAAGATGCAGGCTGGAAAAGAGGCGAGCCACATCTGTGGATGATCCATGTGTATTATGTGGAAAACCAGAGCTGAAAACTGAGGTTTCTCTTCAGTGACTGAGGGGGAAGAGGCAATTTCTGTTTCTGTTCTCACTGTGAAGGCTAGATAAAGGACTGAAGGGGTGGCATTGTGGAGGTGGTGGTGGAGAATGATTCTTGTTGATGATGAGTAGATATGAAGAGGTGAGATTTCAGAAGGAAATTGAAGATTTGGGATGTGAAGAACCGCACAGGAAAATGAGAAAACAATCTCTTGCGTACTCCAGGTACTTTATGCCAAGTGAAAGGACATGATGATGCTTGCAAAAAGGTCAGAAGAGTGTAAAGGGAAACTAAAAGTCAGAATTTCCTGCCGGAGAAATGACAGAAGTCAATCTTAAAGACTCCTCCTTGGAAATGGCTATAGCAGGTGTTGAAACAGTGGAAAGGAGAAGAAGAGCTGCATGTAATGCAGGAAGAATGGCAGCAGATCCTTGGGGGGGGATGTCTGGGGTATGCCCCTCATGTTAGCACTCACTTGTGGCCCATAAGTTTTGTGGCTTGTTCAACAGCCACAAAGCAATCAGTATTGGACAGGAGGAAATGTCCTGGGGACCTTCAGGGACTGTCCCACTGTCTCTAGCCAGTAGGAACCATAAGATTTGGGATAGCAAATTCAGGTTCAGGCTGTTCCTTGCAAAGTTGTAACTTAGGTAAGTGTAACACCGCCACAGTGACCCATGTGATAGCCTGGACATACAGAGGCATGCAATTTAGAAGGTGCTGAGGGTTGCTGAAGTGATTTTAAGGGTCTCTTCATTCTCTGAAGCAGCCTAGGAAGAGGAAGATTGCAGAAGTCCTTAAAATGTCACAGACTCATAACCAGGTGCTTCCGATGGACTTAAATGCGTGAGTGTTGGCAGCAAGAGGAGCTGTGTGATGGAAAAGTTCACCTCAAATGACCAACTTAGAAACATGAAAAAGCAGCTTCTTTGGGACAAGAGTGGGGAAAGAAAAGCTTCCACAGGAAAAAAAAAAAAAAAAAAATTTGTCTGTCAAATCATAAGTCCATTAACACGCTTTAGAGATATTAAACAAAATCAAGTTTTGAAAATGGTCCAAATTTACACACATATTTTTTATTCAAAAATTTCAAGCTACTCTAATGAATAAAAATGAGACTGCCAAAGTCAACAAACCTGAGCTGTTCAAACCTTAGCTTAAGTCTCTAATGCAGCTTCTTAAAAGGATGGTTGATTGAAGTGACCACATAACTGGGACGTGTGGTTTTTCCTTCTTTTGAACACTTCACAAATTGATTTCTACTTTTGATTCTACTTAATTGCAGCTGTTAGAAGACCCACTGATGGATGAACTGTCACAGAAAAGGGTATAGTCTGGGGCATAAAGTATAGTACAGATTTAGATATATAACCCCCAGTTAATGCCAAAAGAGTTGTCTCTCCTGGGACAGCAAGTATACACACAAGAAAAATCACACTGTCTATAGAACGACTTGCTTTTTTCTGCCTTCACAAACATACCCACATTTATTTTGAGTCTGATTCTGCTATGTTTATCCTCGCTATGTTTTTTTTTTTTTTTTTTCATAATCAATATGATTTAAATATGTATATTTTGATTTAGCTCTGGTTTGATTTGTTTCAAAATAAATTTGACATACTTCAACTGTCCTGGTTGCATTCAAGAGAGGAGGCTGTGCGAGTGATGACTGTTCTCATGAAAGAACTTTATTAGATGATGGAGACTCTATAACCATCTCGACCACAGGTTTTTACTGAAAAGTCCAAGAGTTGGGGCATGTGCATTTTCCTCTATTCAGTAAAAGACCATGTGTTCTTGTTATTAGTGAGGAAACAAAGTTCACATCCATATACTGGTGGCTCTCTTTCAACTTCTGCTGCTTTGTAACCTCCCTTCATAGGCATGCAAGAGAGTTCAGAATCCAACAGATTTAGGGCATCTTTAAGTTATTGCATAGCTTCAGAGTAAGGGTAATGTTATCTGAAGATTTCCTGGCTGTTAACCTCAGCCAGCTTTATCCATTCTAGCATGGAAAACACCCATGCATGCTACAGTTGTGTATTTTGTTTTGGATTTAAACACTGTTAATAAGCATGCAAATAGCAAGCACCTGATGGATCTCAAATGATCAGAGAGCATGCCCTTGCCCAGACTCTGGAAGGAAGAGTAGGTAGGCAGCTCAACAAATGTAAGAGATGTGGGGCTTCACACAGCATACACAGCTCCTGTGCCATTAATCAGAAGGTAGAAACAAGCATGGCCCCACAAAGTTTAACCTGCTTGGCAACACTGCTTGAGGCAGGAACAAAGGTTTAGCCATACCGCTGGATCTGTCTTGACATTGTTGTGTACTTCCAAGTGTGGGAGGTCATATGAGTACATCTGAAAAGGAGGGAAAGCTGGCTCAGACCATGCCCAGCAGAAAAAGCAAAGATAAGTCATTGCAAAAGCCAATTTTTTCTTTATTTTCTGTTTTTCCTCCCTTTTACTCATACACTTCCTCCCCCACCCCTACACCCCTCCTCCTTTTTGGGTCACACATGTCTGCAGGCCGCAGATAGTTGAGAAGCAGCCTGGGAGATGAAGAGCTTATGGAAATGAGCTCTCCTCCTCCTCCTCCTCGTGCAGACTGCTAATCCTGATTCAACAAGATTTTTAATTCCCCCTCCGTGGCTGTGCAAACAATTTGCTGATCCCTGAGACTTGCTCCAATCCAAGGCTGGAGTAACTCTCAGGTGCAGCTGTAGAACAGGATTTTGGTTAAAGTCAAGTTAATAAATATTTGCCTAATAAACCAGACTCTTTAAGTGCCAAATAAAACAAGCCCAGGCTGGGGCGGGGGGAAGGAAGGAAAGAGGGGGAGGAAGAGAGGGTAGGAAGAGGCAGAAGGAGGGAGAGAAAAATACCTCTAAGTTTTTAAACTCTCATTTAAATACTTTCCAGTACTGCTGATATTTTATGTAACACTGGCTTTATTTATGTATTTATGTATTTTGCTTTGATGGGGGATTATTTTTCTCACTGCAGTCTTATTTTGGTTGATGCAGTGTGCCTGCTCACTTTCAGATATGGCTGGAGAAGAAGCAGCTTGAGTTGGGTGACTATATTTAAAATGGGTAAAACAGAATAGTTTTAAACTTTAATATTTCACAGAGACATTAGGTTTTACAAGTAACTTATTTTGTGAGATGCAAGATTCTGCTTGGACAGTGGTGATTTTGAGTAACTTGATGTTTATTTCCCACTTCTGCATATTAATATTATTTGGACTGTGTGCTTTCCAAATACCTTATCACTGTTGGATTCTTTAATAACCCTGAAGGATATAAAGTGAACTCCTTTATATCAAGGTATATTTTTTTCTTCTTGTGATGACTTTAACCTATATATACTTCAGCAAGAAAACCAGAAGCATCTACTATATAAGACATCACTGCTATTCATGAAAAACTTTAGATATAAGACTGAATAATTTGTATAACCATGATTGTTTCCCAGCTAAAGTATATACAGCTTGGGACAGATTCACAGTTGATTTAAATGAACATTCCTCCATCAGCTTTAAATCAACTTTGCTAATTTACACCCACTGAGAATCCTGCTCAACCGTGATGTTATTTCTTTTTTAAAATTGGCAAAGAAAAAGTCTCCTTTTAAAAGTCAGATGACTCTGAAATTTAGAATCTTGGTAAAAAGAAAAACAATCAAATGAAAAATCTCCACTTCAAGTCCTTGAAGAGAGCTGACATCTTCTCATTTTGATTGCAGTATGTTTAATTGAACTTCTAAGTGATTCTTCAGAAAAGAACAGACCAAATGTATTTAGATTTATCAGAGTTATTTCAGAAAAAGAAATGTTGAATTTAATGATGATAATTTTCCTGATTTTTTTTTTTTTTTTAATGGGGATGTAAACACTACATACCTGTAGAGGAATGTGACTGTGAATCAAATGTATCCAGGACTTTATTCATCAATTTTATGCCACCAAACAGATATATTTAGTAAAATTTTTATTTATTACAGGAGTGCTGGGAGATGAAAAATATGCTTGCACCACTTATACCTGGTATATTTAAACCTTGTTTATGCATGCTTACTATTTCCAGTTCTTCTGAGTTTAAATTTCAAATATGCTTAGATACAGAAATAATTGTAACATGTCAGCAATCTCAACATGGACTGGATCAGTAATGGTACTTTGCATGCATAACATTTCTTTAACAGAAATTATGATTATTTCATTAGATCTGAAGGTATTAAATGCATTAATTTTAGTCAACATCTCACACTTCTTTAAATAGAGGCAATATTTTGCTTTTCTTTTAAAAATAAAACCAGTATTGATGATTAAAAATTAATTGTGGTTTGACCTTGTTATCTTAGGAAAAGAAGGTGAGTCTGGGACCTGATCTAGCAATGAAAAGTAATTTCCATAGATATCTAAGTAAAGAGTAGTTAAATTACATCTGGCTAATTTCTGCCATGACTTCTAGGACTTGGTAAAAGCTCTAGGTTAACATAAGGCTGTGTTCATATCTTTCAACATTACAGACCTGATCTGTAATGTTTCAGTGGTCATATGGTTCTCTGAGAGTACCTTCACTTGTATTAATATTGGTGTTTTCATGGAATAAAGTTGTATGAAAAAGTTAAGCACCACACTTACACAGAGCTAACCCAGCTCATGACTGTAAGGGGCAAAATGCATGACAGACAATTGTAGAAATCATGGAATCATAGAACAGTTTGGGTTGGAAGGGACCTTAAAAATAATCTAGTTCCAATCACTCTTCTGTAGGGAGGGACGCCTTCCAATAGACAAGGTTGCTCAAGGCCCCGTCCAACCTGACCTTGAACACTGCCAGGGATGTGTCATCCACAATTTCTTTGGGAAACCTATTCCAGTGTTTCACCACCTTCACAATAAATACTTTTTTCTTTATATCTAATCTAAATCTACTCTTTTTCAGTTTAAAGCCATTCCCCCTTGTCCTATTCCTGCATGCCCTTGTAAAAAGTCCCTCTCCAGATTTCTTGTAGGCTCCCCTTCGGGTATTGGAAGGCTGCTATAACGTCCCCTTGAAGCCTTCTCTTCTCCTTGCTGAACAACCCCAACTCTCCTAGTCTGTCTTCATAGAAGAGGTGCTTCAGCCCTCTGAGCATCTTCATTACCTTTTTCTGGACTTGCTCCAACAGATTCATGTTCCTCTTGTGTTGGGAGGCCCAGAGGTGAATGCTGTATTCCAAGTGGGGTCTTACAAGAGCAGAGTAGAGGGGTAGAATCACCTCTCTGAACCTGCTGGCCACACTGACTATTAAATCAAATGCGTGAAATGAATGGGTGCCCTGGCAGAGCATGAGACTCAGAAAGTCCTTGATCAAACCAAACATTCTAAGCCATAACTATAAACATTGGTGTTATCAGCACTGTTCCTAGGCCGAAAGTCGAAAACACAGCACTGCACCAGCTACTAAGGAGGAAAAATGACTGCTACTGCTGAACTCAGGACAATGGGACTAGGCCTTTCATTAATGAAGTATGTCACATTAAGTAATGTAAAATAAGTGTCAGGGACATTGAAATTCATGGAACAGTATGGAGCAATGAACACACCGCAAATATCTCTTCCCAGGTTCCTGCTTTGATTCTGATTCTGTATCTTTTTGTAATCTGGATCACCACATCAGTTCTGGATAAAAGAGAGCCTCTCCAACTGCGTGCACCAGGCTCACACTCTACTGACCTTCACCCAGAAGAGCCTGGCACCAACTTCACAGCTCATGTCCTGCTGAAGACACCGTAAGCATATTAGATAATTTATGCTGCATGAATCTAATTGTGGAGTGGGGAGGTTACTCCTTTCACCTGCTCCTGAAAATAGCTCTGGACAAGAAACTTCAATGATTGTATCGGTCAAGAGAGAAAGTGGTCTTTGGGACCCCTCTGCAGAACCGAGTGCATTTTAAGCATTCCGAAATATAAAAAAAAAAAAAAAAAGAACCAAAATCAAAACCAGACAGTGGCATCCTCATATATTCTGTGGCTTTGGAAATCAGGGCACTTATTTAAATGCTAACCGTAAGCACCCACGTTTGAAGATACAGGTCATGACTTGATAGGAAAAGTGACACGAATCTCTTTTGCTAGAGTTACGTACTAGGCAAGCAGTACACCTCCAAATTAAGCCATCTGCTTAAATAAGTCCTCCATGGACTATGTCTCTCTACACATACTTCTGTGATCCTGCTGAGGGTAATGCGTTTTCATAGGTGTCACAGATCACTGTTTGGCTCTGTCCGACACTCAAATTTAAAAGCTCTCTGTCTTGGCCTGCATTCTGGCTTATAACAATAGTAGAGTTTCCTGATGTTTTGGGACCTGTTAAATGCTGTTGTCATTTTCTCCTCATTTTGTTACTGTCTGAGGAAATGCATTACAAGCTGCAAATAATATTCAGGTTGTGGCACCTTGGAGAGAGCTTTCACAAAACATCACGGAGGAAATAGGCGCACACAAAACCTGTGAAGAAAATACAGTAGGTTGTACATACACTTCTCCCACTCATTGTTTGCAATTTGCGCCATTTGTGTCAGTATTTGTAGGCAGTCCTAGAAAACAAGGCACTGCGTAGCTGTGAAACATAGCCGTGGGACTGAAACTATTGAAGAGCTTGTGACTCTACTTCCTCTCCTTGGCTTTACTTGCTTATAAAACCCTCTGTGACAGAGAGTGCAATTCTACCACCATTCACTTAACCTAGACTTTCACAGCAGTTTTATGCAAACTTTCCTCACTATCCATGTAGAAAATCTTCCAACCTGCTTCAAGAAATGCCTTTATCAGCTGACACAACTATAATGGGTTTCACACTGAGTGCTAGCCTAGCACAGCCCCCAGTGTGAACCCCTTGCTTGTAGTTGGAATGTAGCCCAAATCCCTTCGCTCCAGTTCAGGCAGAACTGGGATGTGAACTTGGGTGTCCCACCTTTCAAATGAGTGTCCTCTCTCTCCCTCTGCTGTTGACAATAGTGAAAAAAATTCCCATTCAGTTCTCATGATGAGAGGGTTCTTCAGTTCTGCAGACCAAGTTATAATTAAATACAAAGCTTAAAACCAAACAAGTTTGGATGAAAACTTTCAATGGTACACATTTTGAGAGAATATTTGATTGTTTATTGTTTGGATAGGGAGAGTAATTATGATGCTCTGCAGTGAATTCTCCAAAAAGGAACCCTTTTTTAAAAAAAATATTTTAATTTTAGAAAGACCTAAGTCCTGCAACATGTGTTAGATGATCACAATAGCCCTTTCTGACCTTGAAATCCAAAGTCCTGGTTGAGGACCATGCAACTGCTGACCTGGAGCAAGATCTCCTCTATTATCTTCTGCAATCAATCTCTTGCTGGATGCACCCTGCTGCATTACTAGAGCATATTTGCTTTCATTTGACGCTTTTGCAAATTACAGAGTTACCACCTCAACTCACAGGCTTTTGACAGCAACTGCAAGAGTGAAAAAAAACTTACCTCAATTGCATGTGATTTTTTTTATCAATCTTGCCTTAGGTGTGCAGGGATCTTATGCTCATCAAGTGTATTCAAGTATGCTTTTTAGAACTGGCACTTTAGAGCTAATTTTCCTTGTCAAAGCAAGCAAAAGCAATTACATAATGTAAACATTTGGTTCACTTTCATTGTGTAGACTGTATTTTTGTTAACCCCACATTCTTAAAAGCACCTTACTTTCAATGGAAAGTGTATGCATTTGTGTAAAGACTGTGAGGTCAGTTCTCTCCATTGGTGCAGTCTTGTTGCTCCCAGTGCCACTAATGGGAGTTAAGCATATGCATCAAGGGGCTAATATTGAATTGATGGGTTGATTTCACAAATTGTTCCGTAAGTCCCCATCCCTGCAGTCAGCTTCTCTGGTATGTCTGTGTAGTGTGAAGAGGTTTTTAATTGAAAAACATGCTTCCACTGTTCAGTACTTAACTCTATATATCAATCTAATGCATTATGTAAAGAGATTTATTTATGGTGCAGATGCCAGCTGATGGAAGCTAAAAATCAGTCTTAAACTGACCTTATCCTGGTTCATATTACAGAAACCATTAACTTGTATTATCACTGATTTGCTGTGAAAAGGCTCTGGGGCATTACAAGTATTCCTCATGCTCCCCCTGTCCCTCTGTGTCTTTTTGACATTGTGCCACCCCATTGTTTAGAAATTAAAATATACAGCATTCCTCGCACTGCATACAAACAAATGAGTATTCCTGCAACCCATACGAAATAATGGTGTTGACCTTGTTAATAGAAAGATACCCTCCATCTAAGACTTAACTTCTTACTGCAGTGGAAAGCTACTAAATGCCTGTCTTATAGGCATATAAAAAAATAATATAGATGAATTTATTCTCTAGCAAAAACTATATTCCAGCCTATTGAAGGGAGAGCAGGCACTTCCTGTCTGTAGTTAAATGCTGTATTATGCCATCATCCCTGTGTGCATCCTGTATTTGTACAGAAAGAGATTCAGAAAAGCTAATACGTATTGCTGAAAAGGAGACTTTGGGATCCTGTTCTGAGACACATCAGAACAGTCAGCCCTGTGCACTCTGCCTGTTAAATCCCAGCAGTGTCAAAGGTACATTTCTGTTTTAAGAAAGATCAGATTCTAGGTTCCTGATTGGAGATGTCTTGCCCTCTTGCTTGCATGGACTCTTTCAAACAGTAAGGGCTCTTCATTGCCAGAGAAAAATCTGTTTGCACTAAACATGGTGCAAGTGTGCAGCTATGAAGGACTGCGTAGAAGGGCTGTTCTGCTTCCAGCAGTCTCTTTTCCTCACAGGACTGTAATCTGGGTAATAGCACCTTTTCCTCAGCTACCAGTTCTTATTTTGGGTGCAATTCAGGCCAGCACAGAGGTCTCAAGAACGTAATTGGTGCACAGGCCCTCTCCTAAGGCTCTTCAAATAGTGCTGGATTTCACCCTTAATGAAGTATTGAGTAGGCTGCCTAGGAGTCTCAGGGGAAAATGTATTGGAGAGCTCTGGCACTATTGCTCCCACTTTATGTAAACCCACTCCAGCTTGCTCCATGCTTCTGGCTCAGTGCCTAGCTTTGCAGACAAATGTCAACCTGCCAAATATCTTCCATTTGCATTCCAGCCCATTTCAGAGACCATCCTAACAAAAAAAAAAAAAAAATACAAAAAAAGAAAGGGAGAGGCAGTGACTTGTCAAATTTCCTTCCTTGATCCCTTAGGGAAAAGGGTTATTACTGAGTGTTGTTCCACAGGCACCACCATGAAGAATACATGAATGGGAGGGTGGGAAAGAGGCAGAAAAAATGCCTTTAAATCATAAAACTGCCAGTAAGCTTAAAAACACAGAGCAAGATTTCAGTCTCAAAGCTGATCATGTAGAAACTATTGTACATACTACAGTTTCCAAGGAACTTATTCAAAGGCTGTACTTTTTTCTTTTTGCATTCATCAGGTAGAAGGCATATTTTCTGTAGGACAAATTAACAGATTCATGGGAAAGTTTATTTCTTAATATATGAACATATGAAAGTGTGTAGAGTATTAATCTCTGAATATAAAAAGGGGTTTAAAGCACTGTTATGGGCCTTGTAAGCTAGTAGCTGTACTGTTCCTGCATGAGAGAGGCTCTATAAAAGGTAAATAATCCTCTTGAGCATCTCTACTGACTAGATAAGGAATTGAGGGAGACCAGTTTCCTAACTGATATAGCTAGAGTTTACCACTGGGGAAATGAGCCTAAGAGCTTTACTCACCTTTTTAGTAGAAAGAGGAATAGATGTTACAGCGGGTCCGTGGCTGCATTATGTGTGACAACTAAATATAAATGCAAGATGTTTGCCAGGGTTTGGAGCTGGCACAGGGCACCATGCTGGATATTTCTTAATTAGACAAACTGGAGCATCGGACAAATGTGGGGGAAAAGCACTGATACATAAAAGGGAAATATAACCCCCATTTTCAAGAAGGGGAAAATGGATGAGCCAGGGAACTATAGACCAGTCAGTCTCACCTCTGTGCCTGGCAAAATCCTGGAGCAAATTCTCCTGGAGGGCATGCTAAGACACATGAAACACCACAAGGTGGTTGGTGACAGCCAGCATGGCTTCACCAAGAGGAAATCCTGCCAGACTAATTTGGTGGCCTTCTCTGATGGAGCTATAGAACTGATGGACAGGGGTAGAAGAGTTGATGTCATCTACCTGGACTTGTGCAAAACGTTTGACGCTGTCCCACATGACATCCTTGTCTCTAAATAGGAGAGACATCAATTTGACAGGTGGACACCTCGGTGGATAAAGAACTGGATGGATGGCTGCATGCAAAGAGTTGTGCTCAATGGCTCAGTGTCCAGTTGGAGACCAGCAACGAGTGGTGTCCCTCAGGGATTGGTGCTGGGACCAGTCTTGTTCAACATCTTTGTTTGTGACATGGACAGTGGGATTGAGTGCACCCTCAGCAAGTTTGCCGATGACACCAAGCTGGGTGGTTTCTTTGATATGCTGGAGGGAAGGAATGCCATCCAGAGGGACCTTGACACCCTTGCAAGGTGGGCTGATGCCAACCTGATGAAGTTTAACCATGCCAAGTACAAGGTTCTACACCTGGGTGGGAGCAATCCCAGGCACAGCTACAGGTTGGGCAGAGAAGAGCTTGAGAGCAGCCCTGTGGAGAAGGACTTGGGGGTGTTGGTCAGTGAGAAAATAGACATGAGCCTGCAGTGCGTGCTCGCAGCCCATTGGCTTAGCAACTTCATTTGCCAGCTCCTTCAGGACTCATGGATGGATTTCACCAGGTCTCATGGACTTGTGTACATTCAGGTTCCTAAGATGATGTCGAACCAGATCCTCTCCAACAGTGGGCCCAGGGTCTTCATTCTCACTGTCCCTGCATCTGCCT
>JAOEHX010007676.1:0-20684 GCA_025448015.1 Bolborhynchus lineola
CTGCCCTGAGAAGCCCCAGACCTGGGGAAGAAGTGAGGGTGTGGGGATGTTACCTCCCCGTACCCATGTGGTACCAATGCAACCACTACAGCACTGGAGGAGACAGAAGGCTGTTATCTCACCCACGCCCCCCCCGCCTCACAACATCTCTGTGAGAACTCTGTGTGCAGCTTAGTTTTATGCACGTAATATATATGCAGCTCTGCATGTTGGGCGCACAGGCTGCAGCTGGGCAGGCAGCACAGCAGTTTTGCCTTCATGGCAGTCACCATTTGGCAATGCGACTGTGGGGCGAGCAGTGTGCTCTCAGCTGCACAGGCCGCCTGGCAGATACAAGCCTACTTATAAGACCCAGAAGGTGCAACTAGGGTGTCTGTGTGCACACTGGGGAGACAAGTTTCCTTCCTCTGTCTCTGTAAGTACCAGTAGCCCAAAGACCATTAACTCTATCACAGCTGAAACCAGGACAGTGGGTCATGGCAGAGGTTTGTGCTGTGGAAAAATATGTAAATCACTTGTCACACCTCAGAGAAGCCCCATTCCAAGCAGTTACTCTGGAAAACTGTATTTTTTTGTGAATGCCTTATTGTTTTGATTCCCTGAAACTAACTTTGCATGATTCACACGTTTTCTGAGCCTATTACATGGTGGCAGTCATTCCACAATCCTTTATTTACAGATACAGAATGAAAATAGCACTGCTAAAAACAGCCGGGACTGAGGAGTGCTCCTATTCAATTTTCACAACAATGGTTTTGGCATAATTTTAATTAAAATTGGCAAGTCTCTTAGGCCAGCCCACATTCATGACTTTTAACCCCAAATTTGTTAATTCCTTGCTGGAATAATCAGTCTTTAATTCTCCAGCTTTGCCTCTTTTAGTTCTCTCACATGAATAGATTCAGGCAATTATCAGAAAGTTCGTATTATAATGTTCAGGCTTCCCTGACCTCTTCAGAAGACTGCAATTCTGATACTCTGTTTCTGTATGGAAGTCCACAGCTGCACCTCATTGCATGGACAATTCATGCTGGTGATGTCATGCAAGTTTTAAAAGAAGCCTATAACAGCATTGCTTGAAATTCACATGTGTGACATGGGCAACAGCTAACAGCCAGTCTGCTTTCATGCGAATAGATGATCTCTTCCTTAGCATTGTACTTCATGTGCTGTTGCAGGTAACAAGTTTTGTTATTTTCAACATACAAAGCAAGCCTTTGGGAGCTAGGGACTGTGCTGAAATTTGGTCTATGTACCTATAACCAACAAGAAATAGTTTTTTATACCTAGGCTGTGGCACTGATAATGAAATGGGAGTTTTGCTGTGCACAGGAATACCAATGTCCATAGGACCAAATTGTCAGATCAGCTCCTGCTGTGTTTGCAACAGGGTCTAACAAGGGCTCTCTTGAACCACCTTCAGTCCCAGGGGGAATAGCACAGTTCCTGATGGGCAGTTTGGGGTGGGTCATTCAGAATCAGGTGCTTTTTCTGGCATGTTTAGCATTAGGGTAATATGTAGAAAGCTAGCTTAAGGATGGTTAATAATGGCGTGAAGTTACGTAGGGAAGATCTACATACTGTTTCAAACAATCTATTGTAGAAGTGCCTATACGAGGTAAAATGGGTAGTATTCTTCTTGTTTGACTGGTCTACCCTTTGGCTGGTCACAAGACTCCTGCAGTGTCAGTCAGCAGAAATAGGTGCCCATAAATCTTTACCTACCTGACCTATCTGCTAGAAGTGTTCTTTCTGATAGGATGAATCACATCCCTGGAATTGCCTGTTCTTCTCCACTGACTTTTTAGAGAGTTATATGTCTTCATTTGGCTGACTGAATTCCTCCACCTCAGGCAACTGGTAAGAAAAAAAGCTTTTCCATTTGTAAGAAAAGGAGCCTGAGTTTCCCCCTGGCTCTTAGTATCGGAGGTACCTCACTTAGGGGCAGAGTCTCTGCACACTTGTCTATAATGGTGGAGAGAAGCAGACTCCTCCAGGGTAATCCTGATTTACGGGTAGTGCTGCCCACCGACAGTGCCTAAGCTGCAGACAAACACCAGCAGATAATGCTGCTCCTGCAGGCAGCTCACTCCTGCACCCAAACACAGCTGCAGTCAGTCCAGCTGTGGTGAGTTAAAATACTTCCCAGCAACTGATACCAATAGGAGCCAAAAGTCAAAATATTACTGAGATGCATTATGACAGCTCTGCCACACTATACGCCTGTCACAGCAGAAAGCAATGCTTTATGGAAAAGATGCCTCTTAGAGTGTCACAGAGAACCAGAAACACAGTCACCGTAAAATAGTAATCAAAAATGTGAGTGAGAGCCAGGGGGTTGCACGGTTCTTTAATTTCGATGCCTGTGCAGAACAGTTGAGGGGAAGGGAATATAAATGCATATATGTTTATATATTTACTAAACATTAGATGTTAGTTGTCAGTAAGATGTTGTCTTTCGTGAGACAACAGTGACATCCAGTGGTACTGTAAGTGTAGCCGAGGAAAGGTAAAGCCTTCCTTGGGACAGGCTCCCTCACACTGGGACAGGGTCTCCGTGCCCCAGCCCGTTGGAGGAAACTGGTAGGATGCAGACGGCTGCCCACAGCCTGGAGCAGCACTTCCATAATGGGTGAATCTGTAAAAGAGAAGAAAGAAAAGGAAGAAAGGAAGGAAAACAGAAAGAAAGACATTTTTTCAGAGCACAGAATGAGAATACATGCATTGCAAAGGCTTTGTATGTGCACATAGAGGTCAAAAAAATCAGCCTGTTTTCTGAAAAACAACATCTGTGTGTCAGTCGAGGTCTACTTCTATGTAAACAAGTGCATGATATAAAAATTATTCCCAGGCATTTAATTTCACTAGCTGTAAGACATAATTAAAATTGCCCCTTCTATTTTTACCCCATTTTCTGTTTTGCATACTGATTTATAACCTTTTCAAAAATATTTTCCTTGGGCTTTCTCTCTAATCTCTTCCAACCTCCCTTTATTTTTCTACTATTCAGATTAGGATTGGCTCAGTTAAATTTTCTTTTCTGTTTCTGAGCAGTGCTCTTGAATAAGCTCTCGGAGAGTGTCTGTCTCATTCAGCTGTCATTTTGACTTACTGCATATCGTTTTCCATTGATTTTCTTGTAGAAGTTAATTTTAATCCAATTTACAGTGACAGTAATCTGGGTATCTTCTTTTAGTTAGATTTAGATTCCCACTCATTTCCTCTCCATTGACAACTGTCTGACTTTCTCCATTTAAATCATCATACTCACTCTGTCTCGGTCAGGCTGTTTGCTTTCCGGCTGGGGCTTGCTGGCTTTTGCCTGCTGCTGGCTGGAAAGCAGAGTGAGGGATTGAATGGCTGGGAGATCAGGTGCCAGGAGGCAGAACACTGGAGATGGACACCCTCCCCACTGTGGGTTTCAGCTATTTAGTTTTTGGTAAGAGCAAGTAGAGGGGATGCAAATCATTCCTTTGTGCCAGCATCCTCAGCAGTCATGGTGTAAAGCCCTGATGGATGCAGGACCACAGCGCCAGAGGTGATCAGTTCTGCAAGGTCCCAAGGGACATCAGATCCAGCATCCCAAGGACACACGGACAATGATGGGGACTGGACAGTGCAGTTCTGCCACTTCTTGGATTTGTTGCGGAAGAGTTGCTTGCCAGGGGCACATGTGAAGAGGCATTAACTAGTGGTGCAAAGCATTTTGAAGCCCTCCCCCTTGCTTCCTGAACACACGATGCACGTTCTTGTTACTGCAATAAAATGGATGAAATTTGTTGCATTTTAATTGCCCTTTGTCAGGCATGAACCTACAGCGAGCTACAAACACTCTTCTTTCCAGAGTAACTCTAGGAGGTATTTGTAGCTGTATGATGCTCTTCTTTCTTTGGTTTTGTTCTCTTTCTTGCATGATTCACTCATCCAATTCCTTCTTTGAAATGTAAATGAAAAAGCTATTCCATTAGATCTGGATAGAAAATCATCAATGCTCTTATCTATAATAGCCAAGCCACACATTTGGGAAAAAAACCCACACTGTAATATGAGCACATTTTCCTCTCAGTAATGTACTTCTTTATAATATTTAATTAAAGGAGATAAACAATCTTTCCAGTTATTTGCCTATAGATAAGTCTTTCATTTCTTCTGCAGGAGTAGTGGGCAAGCTCTTTAAAATGAATTAAAAGGTAGCTGTGCTTGACAGGAAAGGAGCAAAGCTGTGGTATTTTCTGCTGCTCATATTGAGCACCACCATCACAAACTCAACTGAATCTATTAGGAAATATTATGTGCTCTTACCCTCCCATCCGCACATTTTTGTCCAGTTGCCAACTGGCTTAATCTTTCGTCAGCAAATAATTTTCACTTAATGAGAATTTAATCTAAAGTGCCTTCCCCCTCAGGAGTGCACGTTTCCTTTTTGTCCAGCATTAGTTTTTCTATGCAGATTGCAGCAGTTACTGGAGCATGATGAGCCTTATTGGAGGTATTGATATGTCTTAGGCTGCAGTCTAGACAAGTATTTACATTCAGCTGTCACACACACACACACATAGATCTGCCTTCTTTTTTCAGTGACTGCTTGTTTTGCTTGGGGCATAGGCAGGCTTGCTCTTGATCAGCTCAGGTGATCATCTGAAGATGTGCTGCTCCCTATCTTGTGAGGACACAGCAAGCAAAGGCAAAGTGAAGGGTGTAATGGACTGTCAACTCACAGATTGCACGGGTTTATTTTTAGATCAGTACATCAGTCACACTGTTGGGTGATGAGAACTTGCTCTCAGAGGATCCCTGTCTAAGAGACTTTTTGAAGTCTCAATGCCTGCTCTGGGCTTCTCACTCCTGAGAGGCAGGTGAGAGATGGCTGCTTGAGCACTGCAGGAGGAAATGAGGGAGGTACAAGAGGGATTCTGAAGACAGTGAGGGTAGCACCTAGCCATAAACCTAGCAGGGCTGAAAGTCAGTAAAATATCTTCAAGATACCCTACAATATTCCTGTCTTTACAAAGACCCACTTCTTGCTATACTCCTTGCATTTGCTTAGCATTTAGTAAATGAAAAGTCTGCTGAAGGTTTTGGACCCCAAATTTTGTTCTCTAATAACATGCAAAACCCTTGAAGGAAGTTGCACAAAGAGCATTTTATTATTGTCTTGCATCTGTGCACTGATACTTGCTGTGTTGTATATTGAATGTGTAAACAGCTTGCTATCAAACTCTTCCACTTCTGAGGAAAATGCTGCCATGATACCCTGAGGACCACTACTGCACATGCATCTAGTCAAAACTTTCCAAGGATCAATTTGTAAACATAAAGAAATCAATTTCCTTCAAAGAACTCTGAAAATGGTTAATCTTGTTTCATTTTTTTACACTGGGGTTGGGTTTCATGTGCTTTGAGATCTTTACTGAAGTGCTGCTACTTTTGTTCAGTATTTATGTCTTCATTCTTTTAAGGGCCATAGTGTTACTTGCACGGTCTCCACTTGGCTGCTTCTTTTAAAAGGGAAAAATGAGCACCACAATCATTATCTTGTCTGGCAAATGCTGAAAGAAGGCTTGCTCTAGAGCAACTTAAAATCATGAGACTTTAAGTTGCTCTTTAACCAGGTGTGTTAAAGCAACAATGAAGTCACGCTTTTTCTCCTGTTCACCTCTTGTGGGCTGTTGGTCCCACCCTCACAGACTGTGTGGGACTGTGAATGACTGAAAAGCAAGCAGGCTGGGACCAGGGCCCCAGGTGCCTGCCTCAGGCAATGGACATCCTCAATCAGGTGTCCTCTGTGGACTTCCTAGGGCTACATGTCTTGTGGGTTACTATGCAGGGAATCACACTCTAACCAAAATTCGTTTCATTGGAGAATCCCTTGCTCTGTTGGGTTCAACACTCTCCTAAATGTGGGAGACAGGGTTTGATCCCACTCAACCTGAGCAAGTCCTGCAGCCTTGGAGAAGTGCCCTAACTAGTACACAGTCCTCACAAGAGGTGCAGGCAGACCAAACCCGTGATGGGTGATGGCACTTACTTACTCTTATGGTTATTTATGTTGGTGGAAGTGGCAGTCCCCACCCTGAAATGGACTGGAGGACAGCTGTGGTGCTTCAAACCTCCCCAACTAGTTGGTGCAGTTGGCAAGGCTCTCGCATGAGTGGGCTGGGTCTCCATAGGTATACAGAAGGTAGGAAGAGCCAGAAATCCCTCCCCTAAAATTCTGGGGACACTGCACCCAAATTAAACTCCTAAAGTCTATGTTTACCTCACACTTACTTTAGAAACACTGAGCTAGAGCTACCAGATATGTTTCCCCTTCTCTGCCAACACCCATTGGTGTTAATTACACTACTAAAGTAAACTCCTGAAGTCTACGTTTGCCTCACACTTACTTTAGAAACACTGAACTAGAGCTACTAGATATGTTTCCCCTTCCCTATTGGTCAAGTTATAACATTAGGCATAAATACTTCTGCATTTGCAATCAATTTAAAATTAGCAACTTCAGTTTCTTTGCTTCTTTGTTTCAGTAAAGCTATCTCAGAGTCTGAGAGTGCAGACTGATAAATAATTGAAGGGATTTATAGTTCAAATCAGGTAAACTTCTTAAGGATTTGGGGGCTGTTCAGAAGTTACCTGTTTTCAGTCACCACCAGACCCTGGTCCCCCAAGCACTTCATGCACTCAGTCAGCAGCTTAGATTTTCAGAAATGACTAGTGATCATTGAAGCTTACTTAATATGAAGGAATTTCTGTCTGCCTGTACACACCTATTACGGTGCCTGAACTCAGACCCTGAAAATGCCCTTGGAGGCCACTGGCCACTTGGTAAATACAGGGAAAGATGTGTATGTCTTTTTCAAATCTTTCATGGACTATTTGTAAAGAAGAGTAATAAAATCATGAGTAAAACAAAGATGCAGCTGAAGCAGAGGTAGGTATCTGGGTGCTCTACCCTGAATAAAGCAGGTCTTTTCAAAAAAGTCAATTTAACATATATCATTTGTATGCATGCTGCCTTAAAACTTTTACCTTCAAGGGAAATTATCTAGAGAAAGGCTATTCTGCACTGACACAGAAACAAATGGAGAGATTTCACAATACTTGAAATCATGGAGGCTCTTCCCATTGAACTTGATGGGAGAAAAGCCAGCATTTTACAGCTCTCACATCCGCGTGGCTCACACAGGCAGCTCTGTTACCATAGCATCGGGACTTCTCTTGCAGCACATTTCCCATCAAGTGCTGGTTAAGATTTTTTTAAGTCCAAGAATCCAAAGCGGGTAACGTGTTTATGAAATTTCTTCAAAAGAAAAGATATGGTCTGCTATTATTATACTGTAATAAGAATACTGAATCTGCAAGTTTCCCTTTGGTTTTTCTGTCTCCTCTTTTGCAAAATACTGAATTTTCATCTTCCATCAATATACTACAATTTCCATTAGCTGGAATGGGAATCTGCCATGAACTATGGAAAATTGATGGGAGAATAAGCATCAGTACTCCATCATAGCACAGCATTCTGGATTTTTTTTTTCTTGTATGTATTATAGGTACTGAACACACAGATAAATACTAACAGAAAATCTCTGTCCAGTCTTGGTCAAGACCCAATTAGACAAAATAATAAAGGAATGGCAAGATGGCAGTTATACCTCTCAGTATTTTCATCCTATGACCTGTATTTAGGAACTTCAGGTACTTTCCTGTGTTGCAGAAATTAGAAGCCTCATCACCTAGGATCTCAGACCTGCCTAAAGAAATAGTCACCTTCAGAGCATTTTTGATCCCATTTCTTCAACAGGTAGCCTAGGCTGATGGTGGTCAGCCAGTTGTATGAATAAATAAGAAAATTTCAGCCCTGTGTTCACAGTTCATAAGTATGGAGGGACTTTTAAAAGTGCTCCATTTATGTCTCTAGGTCCAGGATGTAGTTAACAATTTACAGATATCTAAAATCATATTTTTCAGCAGCAGTAAAGTACTTTTGTCTCAACCTGCTGATTTTTATTGGCTTCTTTGTTCTCATAAAACAATGCATTTTCATTTAGAGACAGGAAGGCCTACCACTGCTGTCTTTCTTTAAATCAATACCTTTTAATCAAAGAAGGAAGCTTTGCATTGTAGCAGGCAGCTTATAATGTGGCTTTTACCAAGCTGAGCCACTTATTTGTGAGCATCTCTGTTAGGGAGCTACAGACAAGCCATGTGTGAACTGGGCAACATCTGAAGGCTGGAGACCAGGGCTGCTCTCAGCAGCACCAATACAGATTTGGAGAAACCTCCTTGAAGTTAATAGCTGGATGTTTAAAAGCTGAAAAGCCCTCCAGCCACACTCTCATTCACCTCAGTCTGCAGGTATTTCTTCTCTAGAGCTTCCTGTAGTTGTCAAATGGGGCATTTCATTCAGAGGGAAACAGGAACACCACTTTGTTTTTCAACACCCTTTTAACCTTGCAGCAGGATTAAAATGCTTTTTGGTTTAATGCTAATCATATGCTGCCTGATTTTAGAGTGTGCTGGAGTTCTGAATTACTTGTTTTGTGTGGCAGGGGTGCTTCTGAGGAGATTAGAGAATTGTGCATGTCATTTAAGGTCAAAAAGGCCTCTCATTCATTTTCAACATACCAAAACCTGTTTTCCTAAAAATTCAGTTTCCCTGCAAATACAGCCATATGCATAATGCTGAAAATTAAGGTATCTTTTGTCCACTTCAGAGGCCAGTCTGGTGAAGGAAGTATCCTGCATGTATTCAGCAGTGATTACTCTGTGCCCTTCACTTCCAAAGGGGATGTCCTGAGGTACCTGCAGCCTCTGGCTTGTTAGGTAAAATCCATTTTGGCACTCTGGTCTTACACCAGCAGGGCATACCCAAGGCATGTGGCTGGCTTCTTACTAAACCTCTCCTTTTGCCAAGTTGTGATAGTGGTGTTTCTCTGTAGTATTACTATTTCATTTACCTCCTTTTGCTCCTCAGGCAAGACCACTGTAAAGCCTGGGTTCAAGATTGTGCAAATATGGATTAAAATCTCTTTTAAGGTTCAAAATATCTGTCTGTGGATCTACTGCACATTTTGAGGAGTTATTTTGCTTACATAGCCTGCTAAGTTCTTAGGCACAGTGATAAAAAGCAGAGAGACTAAATCACCCTGGAGAATTAAATTATTTTCTTATAAATTACCCACTTCCACTTTTCTAGTCAATAAATTTAGCAACGTTTTACAATATCTCTTCCTAACACTCTGTTACATTTAAGTGCAAATTTTTGTTCATGTAAGAGCATTACGCAAGACATTTGAAGGTTTAGAGTCTTTGTCAGCAGAATTGATTGGCAGCCTGAGGCAAAAAATAACTCATAGTGGGAAATATACCGAATAGATTAATTTCTTATTGCATTCAAATGATTTTGGAGAGAGCATTTTCTATGCTAGCTTAAACTCCTCCCTTTCCTCCTGACTTTTCTCACCTCTACCACACATACTTAGGTCATTCCTGCTGATATTTTTCTGCTTCTTTATTGCAATATATATATTTTCAAAGCTTTGAGTGTTTGAATGTGTTCTAAGAGCAGAGCACTAAACAATGAAATTAATCTTATGCATCTCAGAGCTATTTGAACTGACTTCCATCTTCAAATAGTTATTCTTCTTAGGCATATTAGCTTTATTTAAAAACATTTCATTACGTTACTTGATTTGCAAATCAGTCATTTAACATTCAGATCTTTTCCAGGGGAATACATTTCATATAAGATCAGCTTAAAAACCTTGACGTGGGAGAGAGAAGATAGAGAAGTATAGGGAAGGTGAAAAATTAGTGACTGTTTCTCACGTTCAGCAACTAAAGGGCATTAAATGACATTTCCAGCAAGTCTAAAAAGTGAAGCAATTTGACACAGAATGCATAATCAAACAGTGGCACTGCCACAAAATGCCAAATGTGGATACCCGTACAATGCTGGGCACTGGAGATGTGATAATGAGCTAACCTAAGCTCTTGTCCAGCTCAGCCTGTTGGGTCTTACACTCTCAGGTTCTTGTGTTTCTTATCCTGCATCTAGAAAATTTAGAAATTCATCTAGTTTCAGAGTATTAGATAACAGTCCATGTTAACCCGTGGACGTAGTGAGAATTCGTACTATATGTGCTGAAAACCTGTCTGTCCCACCCCATGGGAATAGGACTTGTGTGGTTCAGGCTGACTTCTCATGGCCCATTCAGCATGTGGAACAGCTGCACTGTTTTGTTTCTTAGCCCTCAAGGAGACTGATCACATTCAGATGGTAGATGACTTTTTGAAAACAAAAAACCAGAACTTGAATAGACATGACAAGCAGTGATGCACCAAAGCTTTGGCAAGGAAAAATGTTTCCTTTCTGTGCCAGTCCTTCATTGTCCTCTCAGGTAAATACATTGCCTGCCAAGATCTACTCTTTGCATATACACAGAAATATGCAAATCTTCAGCACTTTGTTTGGGAAAGGCAACAGGAGTGAGGCAGCCTGGACTCAAAAAGTCTAATCATGGTCAGGCTGCAGCTCCGTGCCTTTTTCTCTCCTTTAAAATTTAAAGAGTGTGTCTGTATTGCTTGGAAAATCGTGCCTGACAGCTGCTGGCAACAAGCTTTTTGTATTATCCACTGCCACAAGCAAACCTTGGCAAGGGGAGCATTATGTAGCCCTGGGACATGGCTCAGCTAGGACCCAGCTTGGGGCTGCTCCTCACAGGAGGCTCTGCTCTGGTGCTCCAGGGATAGGGGGACTCCTGATGCTGCTGGATGGCACTTTCTGGAAACACTTGAATGCGTATAAATAACCACTGGTTATTCTTGGGGGTCAGCTATGAATGGCCCCTCATGAGGTTCTGCGTAACCTATGACCTATTTTTCTTTTGTAAGCTGTGCACCTCTGGATTAGGTGAATTGAGGACCTGACCTGGACTCCATGGCCCTGAACTCCATGGTCCTGACCTGAAATTTATGGTCAAACTAGGCTAGCAAAGATACCAGGCGTTTTCTGTAAAACAAGAAAAATTACATGGCTTAGTGGCCTGTTTTAAGAGAAAGAGGAATTTGGTCTAACCCTTTGAGTCCTTTTGCCCTAATGATTTAGAAATACCAGACTTTTCAGATGATTCTCTCCTTCCTCCTAATTGCAACAAAAGTAAAAAAAAAAACAAAACAAAACAACAAAACCAAAAGAAGTCTTGATAGATTTTTGTATGTATAGCTTATATGTGCATGTGGGTTTTTTCAAGGTTGGGAGAGCATTTGACAGCTCAAATGAACCACCTCTGTCATTCTGTGGCTGCCCATGTTGTCAATGCCCATTTTCACAGCAAATGGGTGAACCCGTCTTCTAGAAAAGAAGGCCAGACAATGCAGCATAGATGCTCCACAGCACTTCCTTAACCCTCCAGTTTTTAGGACTCCCTAAAGAATCAGTATACATCTCTTTGGTGTGACACTGGGGAAGATATGATCCTCCTGTATGGCCACAACGATACTGTTTTTCTAGGCTGATGCAGTGTTCAAGCAGTTTCACATGGCAGTACTTTGGCTCCTTTACTACTTCTGCTCAAGTTCTTTTTTTCCTCCATCCTTGAAGTTCAATAGATCAGCTTCATTTAATTTGAAATAAAGACAATGGATCTCAGCACTGAAAATTTTCACTCTTTGAGAGGAGAAAGAGTCAATAAGCAGCTGCCACATGCACAAGCGTTCTGTGAGGGCTTTTCTCAGACTCAGTGGGGGAAATGAGATTCAGGCAGATTGTGTAATCAGTGATTCTCCCCAGCTCCTGAAAAAGGGCAAATACACTTAAATATCCAAGTTTAAAAATGCATATGAATGGGACATGAAATACGGTATCAATAAACCTCACCTTCTTTGAGCAGTGCTCCTCATTTCACAGAGAATGTGACTGCTGTGTATAAGTTGCTGTGGGGAGAAAAGGAAGAAAATTGAAGACAGCTGTGCAAAATAAATATTTCTTTACTTCTGTTTAAAGCATAAAATATCTCTAAGCTCATCAGGGTTTGTAATAGAGGGGTATTATTTTTCATAAATGAAAATGTCAGAAGTCCAATGTACAGGTTCGTGAGTTTAATAGAAATAGTCTCTGTTGTAACAGTATGCTTTATATTCTAGTCACGATGCATCAGCAGTTTATTCTGGAGTTCATTCTGAGGAGGTAATGACTAGGAAAATGACAAAGAAAACTGTTACTGACCATTAGTGAGCAATCACTCTGTCATATTACCAAGATAATTTAGATAAATGTGGGGTTTAGCTGTCTCCAAGGGAGACGGGATGCTGATATCTTAGATAGTGCTGCTTTTTAAAGCTTTTCCATTTGATGAATATATATTTTTGCCTCAAAGACACAGGCTAGTTCCCCATGTCTTCCTGATGGAAATAGTAATAGCTCATTTCAGTGCTGTCATCCTTGCTCAGTTGTGTAGAACATGAAGCTACACAGTTTTGCAGCAAATATGGAAAGCTCTGTTTGGAAACACAAGGTATTTAATAAATGAATATAGAGCATACCATGTTTTTCTTCAATTGGCTTCTATTATTTTAGCAGCTGCTAATTATGCAGTGTTGATATTTAGAGAAAGAGTAACAGATTTATCTGTTCCGTCTGGATAATCAGGCTTTTAGAGCATGTCCTTCTACCAACGTTGGACTTAACTCTTTCTGTTTCTATTTTCCTTCTGAGCCCATATCAGGTTAAATTAAAAGGTCCAGAATTTCAGTAGAGATAACCAGACAAGTTTGTTCTACTTTTTAACTTATTTTTATTGTTGTTCTAGTTTTAAAATTGCCATTTCACTGCAATCGTCACTGGCACAAGATGGCTTACAAGGAGCTGCACTGGATCAGCTTGGTGTTAAGGCATGAATTCATAGCACACAGATCAAAGACTTTCAAGATCCATCTGTCAGCACTAGGTTTTGGCATTCTGTATGAGACAGGCTCTTCCATTTTGTACATCAAATACCATATCCTTCTCTAAAATATATAGTTCTGTAGGAAGGTTTTGCAGCAATAAAATCATTGCCCATATCTAAAACCATATATTCAGGTCCAGGGTACCCAGAGAAGTAATGTTTGCGCATTGTATGTACAGTTGAGTTTGAGCTCACAGGAGAGTTCTGCCCAGCCTATTGAAGTGCTGTAAAGCCACTATCTCCGTATGTCCATGAACAAGCCTAAAATGCATGCGCAGATACTCATCTTGCTTGGAGGGAGCCACCCAGCTCTTGTTTCCCAACCTGAGCTTTCATCTTCAAGTTGACTTCACTGGTGTGATCTATGTGGAATGCAAAACATCCTGAGCTAAGACCAAAGAGAGGTGCAAATCACTCCGATTCACCTCCAAGGCTGTTAACTGTCCAGGTACAAATGGTGATTTATATCTTCAACATCAGTAATCTTTTAACTAGGGATCAAACTAAATAAAAAGATGGCTACTCTAATGTCAAGAATTGATGTTGCAATAGACTTAGGATTCGACCATGTTACTTCTAAACCTTTGGTCAATTTTTGCAGTACAGCATAATGCTTTTGCCTCAGTTTAGGTGGCATAGCAATTGTATATTAGAAGGCCAAATTTAAATTAATAGATAGGAGGTGGGGGAACTGAAAGGACAAAACTAGTGCAGGGGGATTGTCTGATAGGCAGACTCGAGATACAGGCTGCTGTGTCTTGGACACGGTGAACTCATTTTGGGTGCCTGAGTATAAGTAGTTCCCTGCTGCCATCCCCCTGCCTGACAAGAAGGCAGTCCCCCTGCCTGCAGGTAAAAAGAGCCAATGAAAGCATAATTAATAAAGGGTAAATTTACACCATTAATGTATCATTGATATAATTAATTCAATGGGTTTACTCTGATGATTTGTTTTACTCAGGCTAGAGTTTCCTGTTTTTTTCAGCCTGCTTTTTAACCCAGCAGAAGTCATATTGAGCACACAATGCCACAGCTATTTCCATAGCAACAGGCCCTTCTAAGTCTTGATTAGGATTTCTTGGCAGAGCTGTTTTCTCAATGCCTGTTTTTTGAAGAAAGCTTTAGTCAAACACAAACCTTTAAAGAAGACATATATGAAGAAAACAACTAGGAAAGAAAGATACTTATTTTATGAAAAAGCTCTTCAGACTTCAGTAGAATGTGTTTATATAAGGTTTATGAACCCACAGCAGTTGTGAGTTAAGAGATATGCTAAATATATCACATGGTATATGGTATAAAAAAATGAGCAAAAATATCAGTGCTGGAGGAACACTTGTTTCTTTGTATCTAAAACACATTTTTTCCTCCAAAAATGTGTTGCAGCACCTACTTTTTTTACAACAGATTTTATTTAGTGTGCAGTTCCTATTTCAAGTCAGATGTATTTTCATCAAGGCTGCCTAGTCTTTAACTAAGGACCAAAGGGGAGTTGCTTGCTTCTGAGGTCACTTCTCAGGTACTCATTTTTGCTTTCTTTTTTCCCCTAATACATCTCTACTTTTCTGAGCTTTTCCATCTCCATTTATTTAATTCACTAAAAGTGTAGTTCTCAGAGGGGAAAGGGAAAGGATATATACTTGTTATGCAGTCAAAAAACTTAGGCTAAAGATGCTGGTAAACTGACATAATCTGTCTAATACTATGTAAAGGTTTCAGGAGCTTTCTGATTAATCTGAATCAATCCTAAGAAATAATAGAAGAATAACAAAGCCCCAGTGTACTTTCTGCAAATTGTAGCATAAAGGCCAGCAATGATTTAATTTGGTAATATTATATAAGCAAAAAGTTTCTATTTATTTATCCTGCTGGTTAATTAACATGAGCACAGTGGTCCTACAGCCTCCGGTCAGTTCTGAAATGGCAGAGCAGAGCAGTGGAGCTGGGCCAGTTACAAAATACCAGTTTCAATTCCTTTGCCAGCCCGAGCAGTGCAGATTTACTCCACAGAAAGTGCCTGTTTTTTTCAGCCTGATCTTTGATGAAAATGTTCAAGCCTACAATAGATGGGCAAACCATATAGAAATGTATCTCCTAGATAGATTCTAGCAGGACAGCAGCTACTACAGGGTCCATTACAGCACTGTAAGACATTCATCAGTTTGGCACTTTTTTCAGTTCCTTTATTTGTATTTGAATAATTATTGTAAACTGTGGAAAAGCTTATTTATTGTTTGGTGCTTTTTGTCACAAGAGTGGCAATAGTGGCCAGACCACAACCACAGGCAGCCCAGGGCTTTGTCTTGAGCAGTGCTCAGCAGCTGGAGAGCAGTAAAACCCTAGGGCAAGCTTGGAATGAAGCATCCTGGCTCTATCATTCCAGCCTCTAAAAATTTGCACCTCAGACATTTCTCGAGACAGAAATTGCCACTCAGGCGCCACTGGTAACCACCACTGCTGTTAAAACGGATCTTTTATCATCATCCCCTTTTTCCTACCTTTTAAACAGTTAGTTTATTCAGGCCAGGGCATTCCTCCCTGACAACTGAACTGCTGTGCATCAGAGCAGATATGTGACAACAACAGCCCAGTGATGGCAAACCACAGCATTCTCTGTCTGTCCTGTAGCTGTAAAGAGGCTTCCCCAATTTCCCTGGTGCTCACAAGCCACCCCTAAAGCCTTTACACACTCTTGCCTCCCCTATAGGCCCAGGCAGCTGAACAGGCAGTATGTTTCAATAAGGGAGGAGGGAAAACATGCAGTGAAACACCAAGGCTGCCAGTCAGATTGTCTTCCAAGATGTTATGTTTCCCTGAAATGTTGATGGCTTTATAAACCTTAGGGAGAATTTTAAATTGTGTTTTCTCACAACACTATCATTCAGGTTGAAGATATCTGATAGCATGAGGGGAGGCAAACTGTGCTGCTAATGGAGGAACGTGAGCTGTCCACCTGTGAATGAAGAGAGACATGACTTGGTGTTGCAAGACAAAAATTAGAGTCTTTATTTTCTTCTACTTTTAATGATTAAAATGATTCTATGTTATACAAAGTGATACTACAATTTTATTTTGGACTTCTGTCAGCACACCTCTGCCCTGCAAAATCTTTATTTTCCAAAAACAGGAGGAAAAAAAACAGCTTTCTGTCATGATTTTTTAGTGTTTTGCTTGAGGACACCATTACGTGCCAGCCATTATTTGAGTGGGGATTTCAGTATATACAGTAAGTGGTTATATGCTTGAGTTAGTTTATTCAGGAGTAGCAAATCTGCACAAGACATATGAAGTAAAAGGATCTGAGGGAAACAAATGAGTTCCCATTCTTCCTGGATCATGCAAAAGATAAGGTCACAGCAAGACAAGATAGGGTCACTTTCAGATAAATTATATGTAATAATATCAGCAAAGAGTTTCTTTGATTAAAGTTAACTTCTAGAAGAATTAAGTGATGTTATGAAAGTGATTTCCAAATATAGTTGCAAGATAACCTTTACTGCACTGCCTTTATGGTTATCAATTAAAATACATATTCCCATGAAATTAATATGTCAGTTATAATAGCTTTGTAAATCTTAATGTTCTTCCATGTGTAGTTCAAGAGGTAAATTCATGGCACAAGAAGAGGACATATTCTTTCTTTCAAGGAAGTGTCTGATACTCTCTAGGCAGACCAGGTATAAACAAATATAAGCTCTTATACATACTACACACACATATGCACATATATACATGAAAGTAAATTATT
This sequence comes from Bolborhynchus lineola, assembly GCA_025448015.1. Lineage (NCBI taxonomy): Eukaryota > Metazoa > Chordata > Aves > Psittaciformes > Psittacidae > Bolborhynchus > Bolborhynchus lineola. The sequence continues at coordinate 16,693 of JAOEHX010007676.1, forward strand.
CAAAACCTTTTATTTCTTTTAAATGTGGTGTTCGATGTTGAATAAGGTGATTGGCTCTTTTATTTGAGGGAATGTGTCTTCAACACTGATCACATTTTCCTTTGTCCACCACCAATAAAAATGAAATAATGCATCATAAATTAGACAAACATGGATTTCTGACATCAGTCCACTGGAAACAAGACAGATACATGAATAAAGAAATAGATATAACTATTTGCTTAGGTTTATTCTCAGATAGCAGAGTTCTGAGCAAGCCAGGTGCTAATTTTTGCAGTACTGCTCAGAGCCCAGCACAGTTTTGATGGTTTTGGTCTCTAATTTTAATAAATTTTCCCAACCTAATAAAAAGTAGCCCTGAAAAAGACCCGACTGGGAAAACTTCAGGAAAATTCAGTGTACTACAAAAAAATATGCTTTGTGAGACTGACACAATATAGCATGCCTAGCTATAGAATCATAGAATGGTTTGGGTTGGAAGAGACCATAAAGATCATCCAGTTCCAACCTCCCTGTCACAGGCAGAGACACTTTCCACCAGACCAGGTTGCTCAGAGCCTCATCCAACCTGGCCTTGAACATTGCCAGGGATGTGGCAGCCACAGCTTCTCTGGGCAACCTGTGCCAGTGTTTCTCCACCCTCATAGTGCAATATTTATTCCAAATGTCTAATCTAAATCTACCCTCTTTCAGTTTAAAACCATTCTCCCTTGTCCTATCACTACACGCCCTTGTAAAAAAGACCCTCTCTGGAACAGACTCCTTTTATTATTGTGTTATGGTAACCTGAATAGGACTACAGGTCTTTATGCTTAACAATCCCATGCATTTAACTAATTTTGCCTTCAAAATACTGGTGGGGAAGTTTGTTCTCCAAGAGGTGTGTCATGAACATGCCATAGCCTTGATTAAAGCAGTGTATATTGTTCAAGAACAATCATACATGTTTTAGGTTTGGCGAGTTGCTGAACATCACAACCATAAGTCACATGTCAAAGTTTCTCCAAAATAATGCAAATACCTCAGGTAAATGCTTCCACTGTTATTACAGAATCTTTTGTACTCATATAGTCTTAGCAGGTTTATGGTTAAGTTTTCTTCCCTCAAATCTCCTCAATCTGGTCTAGGTGACAGGTATAAACCCAGAAGACTGACCCTCCATAAATGCCAAGCAAATATAAAACAATTGCAGTGCCTTTTAAAAGCACATTAGTCACTCACCTACCAAGGCTGCAAGATTTTTATCTGAGTCATTGCAATCTTTCTTAGTGACTGTTCTCCATGTCCTTTGTTGAGTTCAGGATTGTGTCAAGCCCCAAGTGAGCGTGCCGCTGCTTGCCTTCCTCCTCCAAAATTCATCTGGTTCATTTCCAAAGGGAAAAGTTTATTTGACTTACCAGTTACCCTGCTTCCCTCAGAAGGCATCCTGGTGCAGCCCAACGTACTAGGCAGTAGTGAACTAAGAGGGTGCAATTTCTTTTACATTTGCTTGCTACCCTCAAACCCCAGGTACTTTCCTTAGGTGTCTCGTCTTCAGAGCATTCACTCCCACTGAAAAAACTTACTTTCTAGTGAAACGAAATCTCAGCAAATTATGTCCAGCATCTGTTTTTATAGGTTACTCCAATTCAGTAAAATGTTCACATCAGAATATCTTTTTAGTCTTAAAGCTGGTCCCCTTTGGTTTGCTGGAAATGTAGAGTTGATGGCAATAAGTGTTTTCAAAAAAGACTTTACTTAAAAAGACCAAACTCTCATGTTTTACAATGAAAAAGGGCACAAATCTATCTATTTAGTGTTGTCTTTGCCTCTTGGATTCTGATCTCTCAGATTACATTAATTGCTCTGCATCCAGCAACTTAGTACGAATCTTTCTGATATTGTGTGGATATATTTCTGATATTCTGTAGATAGAGATCTCCATACTTTAATTAATTCAATTGACATTTTGTTCTGTTATGAAACAAAGAGAAAAGGAAGAGTTGAATGCCAGGGTTCATCAGAATAGTTATTTCTGATTCAGTCATTGACTATCTGGAGCATAAATGTGACTGTTTCATGTAGGAGCAAGATGTATTACTTTTAGCTTTGCATTTTGGGAATAGAGCATTCACTTCCCATTGCATTTAATTTTACCATAGGAAAAAACTTAATGTGACTTATGAATAAAATCATTATAATCACTATTATTGAGCAAGATGAGAAGTTTGCCAGGAACTGAGCAATTTCTGTTCCTTGGCTTCATATTCTATTTACTGAGTAATAATGTCATTTGGAAAATAAATGAAGACTAAGATTAGCCTTGCTAAAAAGAAGACAAGAACTGTTATTAGGCAACATTTTCTCACAGGTTGTTAGAAATAATGTTCCATATGTTGCAGCATTTCTAGTTCTGCTGATGTAAATTATTTTCTTTTAACGTAACTGACTTAACCCATAAGTCTTAAAGATCCAAACCGACACATGTGCCTCATTCATCCTGCTATAATATTAAGGCTGAGTAAGCCCAAGTCCATATTAAAGTGTTAAGCTATTAGCCCTGGGAATCATAAGATGTGATTTTTCCTGCTTCTTGAGGACTCAGAGCTGATTATTGTCATAGACAGGGCTTCTTCTTGACTGAAGCATTTCTGTGTTGTATTCATGGGTGTACATCCACATCACCACTGTGTTTCTGACTGGGAGAGCTCTGTTTAAGCAAACCATCTCTATCTACCATGTGGTGTAAACAGGAGCCTGCCAAGTATCTCACTTTTGGGTGAAGCCAAGAAGGCGGTGGGCTCTGCAGTCACATGTCTGGTGCTTTGGTCTGCATTGGGTGTTTGGAGGTGTCCCAAAGTGGACCTCAGCTATGGGCAGCATGGACATCTGGCCCTCAACACCAACTGCTTTGGTCAACAGCTCTACCACTGCATTCTACTCTTCCTGCCAACACAGACAGCAGTTATCCTCATGTCAGGAAAAATGATGTTAGATAAGCAACTGACAGGTCTGTTTGAGACATGACTGGTAACTGATGAATGCCATGGGACTGATAGATCAGTCTATTAGAAGGGCAGAGAAAGGCTGCTGTGCTTACTGATATATGATGGTGGGTGTTGCAAAAGAGAAAGTTACATCCCTGTCATTAATATCTCTACCACTCAGTCATAACACATACAATAGCTGGAGGAAGCAGGGCAAACATTTAAAAAAGAAACCCAAGATTTGTTTACATTTTCAAGTAGTGGCAGCAAGGACACTTCAGCTGTAATAATTTGTTCCTATGGCTTGCTACTTCCCTATTTAACAAACCCCTCATTTCAAATCTGTTCAGTTTGCTGAGCTTCAGCTGCTCACCTTTGCATCCCTGTAGGAGCCAGATAGTGCTGGATTGCTGCAGGGCATCTTGGTGAGGGTGCCTCATCCGTGTCCCACTACTGCCCCATCCAGCTCCTCTCCAGGCCTCTTGTCATGTCTGTACAACTCACACATGGGCTGTTGTTACACACCTGGACTTCACCATCCCTGCCACATGCAACACGTGAAGTTCTTGGGGAGGAAGGACATAGTTGGAGGAGTAAGTTCCTTTTCCTAAGCACCACTGCAAGAGCAAAGGCAGTGCATTATCTCTGCAGGCAACTAGATGGTTTCCCAGCTGGTTCGGCAGTGGGGCATCCTTGTGGCATCATCTGTCTAGATGCCCAGAGCAAAACTATGTGTGTAATTGAGGAAATGGTTTCCAGCTGCTATCACCATGCTCTGAGACACAAGTGTTGACACAAACACATCTTTCATGCTTGGAACTGGGGCCTGCCTCTGTGAGGAGCTGCTAGCTAACATGAGTAACCCCTCTGGACTTTAACATCCGTGCCCACACATATTATCGAATCACAGAATAGTTAGGGTTGAAAGGGACCTTAAGATCATCTAGTGCCAACCCCCCTGCCATGGGCAGGGACACCTCACACTAAACCATGCCACCCAAGGCTCTGTCCAACCTGGCCTTGAAC
>JAOEHX010007678.1:0-39017 GCA_025448015.1 Bolborhynchus lineola
CTCCATCTCTGGTGGTGTTCAAGGCCAGGTTGGACATAGCCTTGGGTGGCATGGCTTAGTGTGAGGTGTCCCTGCCCGTGGCAGGGGGATTGGAACTGGATGATCTTCAGGTCCTTTCCAACCCTAACTATTCTATGATTCTATGACTCTGCTCAGCAAGGGCTGTGTGGCTTCTGTAAGCATCTGAGACCACAGGGAGGCTTTTCTGAGTGAACTGGAAAGAGCTTGTCTTGCTTTGCTCCTGTTTGAAAATAACATGACATTACTCATCACAAATCTTTATGCTTATTGACTCTCTAGAGATGCTCTTTTATAACGGCTTGTTGGGGCATGTGGCAGAATATTTAGCCTTGTTTTCAGAAAGTGATAGCCTCTGAGTTAAGGCTTGTTTATGTGGAAAGGAGATTGAGTTTTATATATATGGACAGAAATGGACATGTCTTACCTTGCCAGAAAACTTGCAGCGTACATGAAAGCAGCCCCCATGCTCACCTCCAAGGATTAGGCAGCAATCTTTGTTTCTGTCTTTGTCCCGCTACTGTGCTTGTAACATTTCTTATCTCAACCAAATCAAAAGACTTGCTAAGTTCCTTTCTGTGTTTCTGGAATGACAAACTGGCATGACAAAGTGCAGTTTGTGTTACCTGACAGAGTAACTTTCCTTCAGTTTTATATCTTGAACTGCTAAAGTTTCCTCAATGGTGTGTATGTGCTTGCATTTACTGCTGCCACAGAAAATCCGCATCCCTCATCTTGGGTCATCCTCCATGCTCTTTGAATCTGAGCCTGGGAGGCTCAACTTGATGGCTCCATGACTTATGAATAGCTCCTCATGTACCTGTTGTAACAGATAAAGCACAAAACCCAACATCGTAAGGGTTTTTGCTCCCAAAATGCTGGCAAAATGATGGTAACACCTAATGAAATTTGCAGTATTTTATAGTGGTTTACCTCATGGGCCTTGTTTCAGACAACTTGTTTGTTCATTAATTCAGTCTGCTACAGGGTGCTGGTGCCCCAGGGTGCTCAGTGGAGTTAGAGATGTCCCTTTAACATGGATCTCCTGATCCATCCCCACTTACTGTGATTTAGTTCCTGTTGCAGAGCATTTTCAGGGCATGTGAGTGAACTTTCTTTGGATGAAACTGAGCTGAAAGAGACTGTCATGGAGAACACCTTAATGTGTCCAGCTGCTAGTGGATGTCCAGTAGATGGAACAGGCTAGCACTGGCCTGAAGACTGCAGGACATATATTGTAGATATTGGGTTTCACTTGACAGATTGCTTTCTTCTATGTGCCTGCATAGACTTGGCTGTGGGAGGTGTCAGTTTCTGGATCTTCTGGTGACAGCGAGTCCCCCTTTCTTTCAGTGGAAGGATCAGTGTATTTGCCTGCACAAGGAACCTTTGTTCTTATGCTTCCCATTTGCGAAACTGTCAGATCCTCCCTCTGTGAGTACGTTGCACCATGGATGACAGCACAGGATGCCAGTGGCCGTGGTGCCTGTTGATGCCCTCAGTGGTAGAGTCTGAACTGAGCTATTTAATCTTGGCTGTTGAAGTTCTAGACTAGACCTTCCTGATATATCTGTCCTTTCACCTTAGATAACACACAATATCGAGTTATTTTCTTGAGTTAAAAATATATATGCTGAAGCAGAAAAAATTCCAGAGCAGCTGTCCTTTATTAGGTGTTGAATTGATGATCTGCTGATAGGTAATCAGTGGTACACAGCTGGAAGGCAAGTCTTTGGTCATCTGCCCATTTACATCACTCCAGAAATTTCTCTAAGCTTTAGTGGGGAAAGCATTAGATGTACAGTTCTGTATATACCCCTTGACACAAAAGTTGGTAACAAAGTTGTAGTGGGTTAAAATTCATTACATTATATAAACACAGTGAGTGCAGTTACCTGTCAGGTAGCTGATACTCGAGACAATGACTGTTTGATTTAATGAACCTACATCCTTACGCTTTTTCTCTCCTTTGCTTTGCAGAAGGTGGATGTTCCCATGATGCTGAGACACCTGCGGGAGCAGAGGATGTTCATGATCCAGACCATAGCCCAGTACAAGTTTGTCTACCAAGTGCTCATCCAGTTCCTGCAGAACTCCAGACTTATTTAACCTTTTCAAACATCCCAGACCCAGCTTTGTGGAAGTGACTGAACCTTACTGATGAACAAGAGGAACTGCCTTGACAACGCGGTGTGCATGTATTGCACTTCTTAAAGTTGTCTTGAAAGTAAGGAATGCTTGTTCTTTACTGGCGTCTCCCATGGATTATTTTATACAAGATATAATTTATTTTTTCTTGGAATAACTTGTGAATTACTTTAATAACCTGTAAAACTTAGTGACCTTCAAACTGAACCACATTCGGCATAACTGGTCTGCATTGCAACATGTCCATAGGGAAAGCAATCCTTTGTAAAGGTAGTTTGCTGGCTTTTATTTTGCCACACAGCTTCTGAAATGAACAGTTATTTGGAGGTGGGCTTTTTCTCATAGAAGAACATTCTGGACCCAGATATGTGGTGTCCATGGTAAGAACAAGACCTGCTACAGCTGCAGTTCTGTTTGAGTGGAAGCTCTGGGAACACAGTCCTGGAGCGTGGAGCCCTGAGCCTCTGCACATACAGCAGGGCATGTTACAGAGGGCTCAAACACAGGACATTGTGAGGGCAGAGTGTTTGGGTGCTAAAGTCTTCAAATTGCACAAGAATTAGGGTTTTAGATTAGGCCCTGAAAAAAAGCAATATTGGATCTTTTAAATGAGGCCTTTGCAACTGTCTGCAGTCCTTGAAGGAGTTCAGAAGAGCTGAAGCAGTGCAGGGTGAAGGGCATTGACCTGGAGCAGGCTGAGTTCAGCAAATGAGTCTTTCTGGTAACTGGGGTGGGCTGTGGGTTAAACAGCAGAGGAATTTCAACTCAGTGCAGCTAAAAAAACCCTCAAACCGAGCACCTTCTCATGGATTACACTGAAAGTTTTATTGCCTTGAGGCTCACCTCCTGTAGAAAAGGAATCTCATTCAAGGTGGGCATTTCCAGTTGCTTTAGTTTCACGTGTAAACTGCGGTGTTCAGCACTGTCATCATTTTGCTTTCTAGTCATTTGAACTTTATATTGACATAATGGTCTTTCCTTCATATCTGAGATCTCTGAACAGTAACCATTGAGAGCTTTAGCTCAGAGTGTGCCTAGAGTCTTCCCCCCCATCACTGTTTAGTGGTTTCTGAGCACAGGGAGCAGTCTGTCTTTTGGTGTTGGCCAACCTCACTTTGTTAGGGTATTTACTGTATTGAATTGCACAGATCATCTCTCTTCTTTGTCTGGGTCACTTTGGATTCTCCCTCCTATTTATTGGTATTTTATCTGGGTAGTGTTCAGGGATTCCAGTGGGGATTAAGAGGATGATATGTATTTATGTATATTAACATAAAGGAGAAATGGTCCTTGCTTGAAGTTTACAACCAGAAAAGAAAAGGGAAACAAACCTCATCCACTGCATAACTAGGGCACAGATCCTTAACTGGCTTGCCCTAGGCCAACAGTGAAATCTGTGACAGAGCTAAGAAAAATCCTCTGTTTCCTAGAAGTATCTCAGCAGTTAGACCTGTCCTCTGTCTCTCAGCACTGGCTAGCTACTTAGTATGACTTGGTACATATGCCTTTCTCCAAACTGTTCATTTCACAGGAGTATAGCGCGTTACGAATTACCTTGCATTACATGGCATTTATGTTGTTAGTTAGAAGTGACAGTAACTGCACTTTTAAAAGATATTAAAAGGGATAAAATAGAACTAAAACCAAACCAACCAACCAAAGCTTTAGCAAATCGTGGTGGGTCTCCCACACTGTTGTTTCTGGTGTAAGAGATGGAAAGTTCCTGCGCTGAGGTTGCTCCCCTCCCCACACTGACTCCTGTTTCCTGTGGGTGGTCCAGCCCTGCTCCAATTTGGCAGTCCTGATGGACAGCTGGAGGATGGATCAGGCTGGAGAGGAGCCCTCTGCTCCCTCTCTGCCCTGCTCACACCACAGCGAACTAAACGGAAGCGGCTTGCCCAGGGTCACATCCAGCTTCAGAGGTCTGCAAGGGTGATGATGTTGCAGTCTGTCAGGGCGCATGATGCAGTTACTCTTCCATGGTGAAATTACCTTTAATCTGGGAAGAGGATACTCTTCCCAGATTAAATTAAATCTTTTAGTCCTATTACTGCTTTTCCACTGCATTCCCTCCTCCAAACCCTGTTGATTTGGTACTCTGCCACAGAGGCCTAATGAGGTGATGAGGATTGGTGGAGGCTTCCAGCTACCAGCAAATGGTAAGGAGTTATTCACCTGTAATATCTTGACCATATTCCTTTTATGGCTCAGTTGAGTTTTCAGTCAACTTTAGTTTTCCTCTGATTCCTTCTGCCAATGCCAACATAGATCTTGTTAAATTAGTAGCAGCCATTTAAAGTCTTTGCAGCAGCATCTGCATGATAATTACACAGAGATGCTTTCTATCTGGGAAACAGGCCAAGGAATAAACCTTGAAGCAAAGTGTATTAAATTAGTTATCTCGTTAGAACTTTCTGAATAATTTCCTAATGATGAATTAAGTTTGAGCTCAGAGCTGTCAAGTCCCATTTCTCCACTTGCATGTGAGACAGGAGGGAAAAGAAACTGTCCCTATGTCTTATTGTTCAGCTGCTCTTGGCTGAAATGTCTACTTCTGTTTCTACAGTGAGCACAGGAGAATTATTGCTTAAGAGAACACAGAGCTGTGATTGAAAGGAAGAAGAGTAAGCAAATGGTTTTTATGCAAAGATGCATCACAGGTGTCTTATGAAAAATATTAATTACAAAATGGCACCAAAAATCCTTTCCATATTAAATCAGTGCCTATTAATGAGCCAAATGAGTGGCCATGGTATAAACAGTCATTTCCACCTGCCTCCTGCCGTGTCTGCTAAGGTAGATAGAGGCCAATGTGACTCACTTTTTCCCTTTCATTGTCAAAGAATGGTAATTTTAAACTTTTCCTTTCATCTGACTTCAGTGTATTTTTTCCAGCTAGATTTTATCTTGACTACATCTGCTAATACTATAAATGAATTGGGCTGGTGCATGTCTTCAGAGGTTCCTTTCCACCCCAGCTTGCAACCAAACCTCAGCGTGCCGATGCTTTATGATTGAAATGTGATATACTTTTGTAGGGGAAAAACTGAACCTGCTGACTTTGAACCTGTTGTAGTTTTATCACACCAAAATTGCTTGGGCAGTATTTCCTAACCTTTAGGGAGTGACAGGAAAATGCATTTTGCATCCAATTTTATTAGTCATAGCAGGAATGAACGCATGAGACTTAAAGCAACAGTACCATTTAGTTTCTGTCCCACAGACTTAAACACCGGAGTCCATAAGTAGAAAAGGACAGTCTGGAGTTGCTGTATGTTGTGTTGCATGGGTTTAACGCGAAAACATGACAGGTTCCAAGAGACCAGTGACCAGCTTCATCCCTTTGGAGGAAAGTCTGGATTGAAAACCCCACAAAGATGCATCCACGGTCAGTGAATGGAGCTCCTCCTTAAGAAGTTTGACACAAGCAGTCTTCTGCCCAGGCACCCATGTTCATGTTCAGCCTATTCTCCCTGACTCTTGGAATGGATGAGTAAGTCTGACTTGGGAGTCCATTGCGTGTGTTTCCTTTTTGTGCACTCTTCACTCTTAACTTGTCTTTAAGTAAGTTCTTACCAGTGATAGTATTGAGGTTGCTGGCCTCCAGTCTTTGGTTAATTTTGGTCTGAGCATTTCATGCCTGCCATTGTCTGATCGGGGATGGGGAGAGATGACAGCTGAGTTGAGGATGGTGGACATGAGCTGCTCAGGTCCCACTTGTTCCAGCTGCTCCACAGACCTGCTTTGGCACCTCAGGTCCTGGATTAACTGAGGGAGCATGAAGCTTGTTCCCACAAGCCTTCTCCTGTGTAGGTGATAGGGATCCTAAATGCACAGCCTTGTTGGAAATACCTTTTCCCTGAACTAGTTTCAGCTGACAGGAGACCAATTCTACCATTATTCAACCTATTGCTAATGCAATTATTTATAAAAAGTATACTGAAGGACATTTGTGTTCCACTTATTTAAAACAGTTGCCTCACTCCAAATATTAATAAGTAATATTTGCATGATTTCAGTAGCTTTATTTTTAATTACTTTCTTGTAAGCAGACAGAAAAGCAAATGGCAAAACATCCCTTGGTAAAGAATGAGTAAGTCTTGGTGCTTCAAGAGCGATGGTCATTCCAAATGAATACATTATGTTTTGATCCAGCATCTGCTGCCTCTGTAGCCCAGAAGCCACTCTAAAATAAATGCTGATGGGCAATCTCATATGTGGATATAGCACACAAATCCACAGGGAAAATTCAGCTACTGACCGTGCTGCATCCTTAGTACCTGACTTCCCCCTGGTCTCCTGGGAGGAGATCATGATTGCACTGGCTGTTGTCAGTCTCACAGTTAGTGATCCATGTGCTCAGAAAGTGGAAGCATCAGTGTGGGAGATACCTACTGTGGCAACTCCTGGGCATCACTGAGAGAGACGAGGGTTAAATTTTGCTGCTTGTCTTTGTGGGAAAGAACACTTTACATCCAGAGTGGTGGGGTGGCACCCACTGCATGCGATAAAGGAGCATTGCATTGAAGGAGCAAATACCAGAACTGAGCCTGAAAGGGAAGCACTGCATGAAAGCAGCGTCTCACACCCCTCTACAGCCAGAGGTGTCAATCTGTTGATGTATAGCCCAAGTCACATGAGGTTTGGTGCCAACAAGAGAGAGGTTTCACATCCAAAATGTCAAAGGCAATTGTCCTCACCTCATTCTCAGTCTTCTAGAGTTTTCTTGTAGAATCTGGTGCTTTGTGATGTACAGGTGCCATGTGAGGTTTGAGAGAGGACACTGCACATGCAGCTGTATGGTTTGGTTTGCAGGGACTGTGATTAGGGGAAGGGAAGAGCTGGCTGCTGGGGCTGTTAGGCTGTGAAACATGTAGTGCACAGGTCAAAAGTAGCAGTGCTTAAATCTTGTCAGTGTTTTTTAGGGTATCTCAGACTATAGTTCCATTGCTCTCAGCCATTTTTGGACAGTGTGTTCTGTTGTGGTTCCATTGCCTGTCCTTTAATGTGTGCTCTCACTGAGTGTTTTCCACATGCTAAAACAGCAGGGCTTTGCCTTTGGAGGGTGAACTGGAAGTCAGTGTGGTGAAGTGGTGGTGGGATTCTTCAGTGAAAGCTGCTCTTGAACAGCGAGGGCAAAGCTAATACTTCTGCTGATCCCTGAAATGTGCAGTGATTGATAAATTACTCTGCCAAATCATCTGCCAGGTGTTCCAGGGACACTGTTCCCTGATAAGACAGGCAGTAGGACAGGAACGCTTCCTCCCTCTCTTGGACAGTGGCTAGTAGCTGACACTTAAAGAGGAAATATGTCTAGAAGAGGGTACTGAACCCCTCCAGCAGACCTGGCAGCCATTTCTGCAGGGCCTTCCTGGGCCCAAAGTTGAGTCCTGCTTACTGCGTTTAATAACTGCTGATGGAGCCATTTCCCATGAAACCTCGTCTCTAGAACCCATTTCCTCCTCTGGCCTTCATGATGTCCTGTGCTGGTGAGTTCCACAACTTAATCATGCATTAAGTGTCCAAGAACTTCCTTTTTGTTCATGGTAAAAGTTATCTCCTTGCTGCTAGCTGGTCTTTGAAAGAAAACAAATCTTTAGTGCCAGAACACTGTTAATAGAAGGTTTATGCCATTGCAACTGCACCATATGGAAACCACATTTTCCTTACTAGTAAAGTACCTTTCTTGGGCAATTTTACAAAGGAGAAAAGTTTACACATACAGATGACTGTAATATTCCCATGTATAATTGTGAGACATGTTAATTAACATGTTTAAGTAAGTTTTATGTCACTGGATATTACTGCCCTGTTTTACTTCAGTATTTTCATGCTTCCTTGTTTATTTGCTCTGTAACTGTGTATGTGACAGCTCAGCACAGAACAGTGAGCTGAATCTCACCACCATGTTGTATGTACACCTTTCATAGAGACATGAGACAGCAGTTATGTGCCCTTCCTGCCCCCCCCTCCTGTCAGGGCTGAATGGCAGAACTATTCTATGCTATTGAAAGCCTTTAAAGAAAAAATCTATGCATGCTATTTTATATTTTAATGTGTTATTCATATCAGTCCATAAGCTTATGCTTGTCAGTTTTATCTTGTGTATAGAACTGATTACTTTTGACAGTATTTTTGCACTGTTTCTCTTCCTTCTCTTTTTATAAAGTTCTATTCACAGCATTAATTGACTGCAGTAATTTTTTACCCTTTTAACTGCCTTTGTGTAAATAATTTATGATATACTTTGGCAAACATGAGAATGTCCTCAGTCACTAAGGTTTTTTGGTAAGGCTGTCCTTCATATGCACAGTATACAATAAACCATCTTTTTTTCAAGGAAAACCTTGCTTGTGCTCTGCGTTCTCTTCTGTAACAGCTTAAGGTTTTGTATTTGTACCTACCATGCGTGTGTTAGCTTCCCATGTTAAACTGACAGGCACAGCCAGGACCGCAGCGAGCTTCAAGAACCTTCTGTAAGGGCAAGTCTCCTGCTGGTGATCCTGCTTGGCTAAGCTGATTTTTCAGCATTGAGGTATGGTCTGGGCTCTGGAGAGGCTTTCTGAAGTGAAGGTGCTATTTCCCTGGAATGAGGGTTTACTTGACAAGATAAGGTTAGGATAAAAATAGCTGGTGCCCTCCTTCCTTGGCTTCCTGGAATCATAAGATCTGGAGCAGTTTAATGCACTCCAGCAACAACTGCTGGCAAGGGAGCAATGAAAGCTTTCAGCAAAATGAAAGCTTGTTCTCTAGCAGTTCTGTCTGCAGAGCAGTGCTTACCAGAAAGGAAACAAGATGGAGTTCTTGATGATGAGGTGTGCTCTTTCTCTCATCATACTTTATAAGCTCTGAAAGCCATAAGGAATGGTCACGTAGTTTTACTGTACAACATATTTCAATTTTGGTGCTGGGAGTACACAGCCACACTCTTGCTTCCTCTTCCCTCCCCCAGCCTTAAATGCAATCTACTACCATTCATCAATGGCAGTGGTTCAAGGTGAGGCTGGATGGAGCCTTGGGCAACATGGTCTAGTGTGAGGCATCCCTGCCCATGGCAGGGAGTTAGAACTGGATGATTCCAGTCCTTTCCAACCCAAATCATTCTGTGATTCTATGATTTTACAAACAGAAAAACCACCCTCCAGGCTTAGCTTTCTCTGCCCATACTGGATTTTTTTTCCTCTTTTTTTCTTGTTCCTCTCTTAAAAGTAATTTCTAACGCATGAGTAGAACAGTTAGTTGTACTTCAGTGGAGGCAAAGGTATGGCTATAAGGAAATATGCACTCTCCTCTGCACTGAATTCACTTTAACTTGTAAAGACAGTTAAAAAGACAGAAGTTGCATCATTCCTGCCTTGTGCAAGCCTTCCAGCTCCACAGGACGCATCCCCTGTACAAGACAAACTGAGCTCCAGGGCCTTGCAATGATGAATCCCCTGGGATTGGCACTGCAAACAAAAAATAATTAGTGAAAAGAGGAACTGGATGCTAAACCACAACTGGAAAAGTACAGCTTTTGCTAGTTATTAAGTTAGATTAAATGAAACAGCTTAGGCAGAAGTGGATGTCACAAAACAACTGCACCCAAGAAAGGGCCAAGATGACTTTATTTACTTAAATAAGATACATATTAAAATCCACAGAGGAAAAAAATGGCCACTTTTGCACATGAGCTGTCAAAAGTCATCACCTTTAAGAAACAATGGATGCATCTTTAAAAAAAAAAAAAAAAAAACAGGGAAAAAAAGGCAATTGTAGATGTGTGGAAGCCGGGAACATTCTGCCAGGCCTAAGTGTGTTTGTCATTCCAATTATAGGCCAGAACTGTGTTCATACTCTACCGCATTTCAAAGCGCTCCTGAAGGCTTCCGTAACAAGGCTTTTAACTAAAGGTTTGAAGGATTGCATAGATTCAAAGGCTCAGTGGTCCTCTAATTCCTTTTTGATCTCTGAAATGTATGGATGATCCTTCCCATGTGCTACTTCCATGATAGCAATTGCCTATGAAAAGAAAAAGCTATTCACACAATTGATTCCTATATAACACCAGGCTATAAATACTCACTTTAGAGATTTGAAACAGTCTGACACCTCTGGCTACTTTTTGTCCCCTTGTAGTCATAAACCCAGTAGGAAATAAAATGGAATTCAAAACTAAGTAATAAAGGTTTTACATTCAGAGAACACATCTTTCATCTTACAGGGTCCCAACGCACCTTTCAAAATGATATTCCTGACAAAACTACTTTGAATGCAACCAGCTCTAGGAAAGAAAACCATGAGTGGAATGGGTGATGTTCTGGCAGAAGACTTGACTTAACCACTATCAGCTCCAGCTTTGTTCCTACCAGTTTATCCTTCAGCTGTCAGAGCAGGCCCACTGCAGAAGCATTAAGGCATTCTAGACCTGCTTTTGTCAACCCTCCATCAGTTCCAGGGGTCCCCAAAGGAAGCAATAGCTCAGGCAACCACAGAGGCAAAAGCAGAGTCTTGCCACGTTTGGCCAAAGGCTGATGTGCCCATCCCTGCTCTGCTCCCAAGAGCCAACATTTCAGGCAGCCAAACCCACTGACATATACTTCCCTGCCACTTTTCACCCTGCACTGCAGAGTGGGTGCAGAGGCAAGATAGATACCCACTTGAAAAAAGGATATCAGTGGCCCCAGAGAGGTGTAATAAAAGGCAGCAGTAGGCAAGACTGAAAGAAGCAAGTTCAGAGTAAGTCTGAGAACATATGAAGTCCGCCATGCTAAGATCAAGCAAGGAATGGTGGCATTCCAGCCCTCAGAGCACACAGTCATTGTCCCCTTAGGAAACTCCAATGGAATTATGCTCTTATATTTAAATCAGTGCAATAAGAGCCTTTGCTTCCACTTCAGGAACAGTGAGAACTGACTCCACTGCTGCTCCTGCCCAAAAGAAGAAAGGAGGAGGGCCTTCTGGAGGAGCTGATTGCAAACAGAGAGAGAACAATGGGTTTGTTTTTTCACTAAATCCCAAACAGCAGGGGCTGGGATAACTTTGGGCAGTTCCTGTAGGCAGCTTTTGGAAGTGAGTCATTAGAAAACATTTGTGTTAGGAAGTGAACTATGCCAACAAACCTACCTACAGTTCCCAGCCCCCAGCCCATGTTCCCATTGGCACAACTCCCAGTTTAAGTCAAAGCTTTAACACCACAGCGAAAGAAAAACCTATGTTAAATTTAAACTAGGTAATAGTTAAGTTTTAGAGTATGTATTTGTGCAGTATCTTTCACCATGGCTGCATAGCTCTGTTATTGCTGGCTAAAAGCTTGCCAGCATCTGAAAAGGAAGAACAAACCCAACCATGGTGCCATTCCACACCAAATCATTATATGCTACAGTAGTCAGCGAGGCTTAAGAAATGACAATAAACTTCTGTCCAGCAACAACAAGGGAAGAGAGTCAAGAAACATGGTACAGCCTCATAAAAAAAAGAATAAGCGAATAGACCAATAAAAAGGGATGAAGAAAAACAAACCCCAACTCTGTATATGCCAGCTTCAGCATTACCAGATGCGTTGAATTCCCTTCAGCTATTTGAAAAATCAATTTGTTCCAGAACAAATAACCACCAAAAGCATGCCTAGTTTAGCTAGGATATAGTTTAACTGGATAGAGAAACCACAGGCTTCAGGGAAACACTATGTGCCTTTTCTAACAGCCAAGCATTTTCTCTGTCCTTACCTAGGAAGTAAAGAAGCTGGAGCTCTCCATTTACAGGAGCACAATATATAGCAAACATTTAAGCATGTATATGACTCTGTATGACCTAAAGTATGTGACACTCCAGCTGCTGCAGAAGTCTGTCTTGATAAGGCAAGACCCTTTGCATGCAACAACAGACCGATACTGCATCTTTCCAAAAGAAAACTGAGCCCAAAATCCAGTAACCAAATATATTATTAACACATGGTCCATTTCCTATCAAGCCAGGCCTGCTGACAGAGCAGCATGTCATGTTTTCAATCACCCCATGCCTGAACTGGTACTATTAATAAAGAAACCTGGAAAGAAATACCTTCTTCAGGGCTTTAACTCCTGCTGGTCTGTTCTCCAGTGTCATGTAGAGTCTCCCCAGTTTCAGCCACATGGAAGCAACATTCAGTGAGTAGGGGGGATAATGTTTACTGCAAGAGAGAAAGGGATTCAGCTTGATCAAACCTGGCAGTTTCATTGCATTTCCCCAGCCTCTGTATCACTCTCAGGGGGCAAGAAGCTGCCTCTAGTTGCGCCTGCCCATGCTCTGCTCATCCCCCTGCTGCGACTGCCAGGAGTCAGCGCCAGTTGTGCCTGGGATGGAGACACTTGTCCACTGGGAATCAAACTGAAACTGCCATATGCCTCTGAACAGCTGTCAGATGGCAATGACTGTCTGCCACTAGTTTTAATCTAGTCAGCTACAGAAAGAGGCTGCATTGTTTGGAGGTTTTGGAGCCACAGAAATAACTCTGCCTATTCCACAAAAGAATTGGTCTTTAAAGGAAGGCAAGGGGCCCTCAGCAGTGCTACAGCACACATGCCACCCTGTACTCACACTGAGCTAGCAGAGTCCAGCTCATCAGACCTGACCTGGAACGCCAGGCTCTGAGCCAGAGGAGCTGGGCAAGTCCCAGGGAAGATAAATAGTACTGCACCCCCAGGAGGGGGAATGTTGGCTCCTTCTTTGTATCGCTGTTCTCTGCCAAGTGATCTGTGACTTTATGTTGGCATCTGCTCCAAAGTGAGAGCTTTAGTTGCACTCCCCCCAGCTGGCAAGAAAATGATGTCTCAAGATGAGAATCTGCTTGGGAGATTTATGGCAGGATCAGATACAGCGCGTAACTGGCTGGCTCTGATGAAGGAGATCACTACTGTTAAGAACACAGGAGGGCCAACTGAAGAGGGGATGGATTTCTCCCTGCAGAGGCTACATACTGCCTTGCCTCACAAGGGCCTCTACCCTGTGCATCTCCCACACCTCCAGCTCCAGGGCAGTGGAGCTCAGGGACCTCAGGTCACCCAAGGTCTCCCTCTGCTGCTCAGCCCCAGCCCTGGGATATTGGGAAAGGACTGGGAGAGGGCAGGAGGCACAGCAACAGCTTTGCCTCCATCACGTAATACAATCTGAAGCTCTGCTTTATTAAAGTATTAGGATATTAAAAACCCACAGTCTAGCTAAGCACAACTAGCACAGTCTCCAACAACACAAAAGGCTCTTGGTCACCTTCTGCTACATCTTGCAGATCACTTTTTGATAGAAACAACATTTATCCCAGCATTACACATTCCTTTTCAAGCAGTGATGTCATGGGTAGCACATTTATACACAACACGTACTGAAAGAAGCAATGTCTGTCCAAACTTCTCTTAATTATTCAGGTTCCTGAATTAGAGCACTAAAGAAAATAAAGTCTTATATTTACCTGTATGGTCTGATAATTTTTTGCCCGTAACGCAGTGCACCTTCCCAGTCCTGCATGTAGAGACACACCCCCATGGCCTGGTACATCATATGTAACATATAAACATTACTGTTTTCAAACACCGCACCCATCTTGTCCAGGCTGAGTTCACAGATCTCCAGTAACTCACTAGGAGGTATGAAGTCAAGGAACCCAATAAATAGATGGCCTCTCATTAGACAACTACCTGGTAATGCCAAAGAAGCACAGACTTGACCTGGTTCACAATGGTTCTCAGAAGTCATCTTTTCTTTCAAATGGCATCAAAGCATCTATGATACAACCCCAGAGCTACTGAGGGGTATTCTGTACTCGGGGGTATTCTGCTCATGAGTTTGTTCCCCTCCTACTCAGATATTCTACTAAACAAGCTTTCAAGATTTAAAAAGCAACCAAAAAAGCACTTTTTCCACATCACCACCACACTGACAGTATGTCAGAAGAAGGGGGAGTGAAATTCCCCATGCAGCAGGTACTGAAGACAGCCTGGTCTGCTTCTGGCCCAGTGATCCTTGCATTTTTGTCTGTGTCACACCACTGTTACAACAGCTAGGTTTGTGACCCCCAGCAATAGCTGCAGCCTCACATGCTCCCTCTCTCAAAACAGGCCACTATGACAGTAGAGTAACACAAGCACACACCTACACTCACTCCAGCCTCTGCTTATTGTGTGGGGACATCCACATGCTGCACTCCTCGAAACTGAGAGCCACACAGGAAGGAACAAACACAGGGTCTCACAATCCCACACCCACACCACCAGGATAACTTTTCAGACACAAGGAGGACAGAAGAAAGATCCACTTTTAATGGTTATAGCATTTCTCCTCCAGGTACCTCAGAAGCAATCCAGCAGGTAAGGTTTTAGGTCCCACACCAAGCCAGATAAGTCAGGGTGAAACAAAGGATATATTTGTAGTGTTTGGCTCTTCTGAATTCCTCAATCACATTCCTGGCATATTTGATCATGTCCCGCACTGTCTCTGCTGATGGAGGATCATTCAGTTTGCAGATTTCCAGTTTATCTTTATCCTGAAGGAAACACAATAAACATTATAAATGCAGGTTCCAAGCCCTACAAATAAAGGTGCACCTGCTACACAAAATTACTCTAATAAAAAGACACAGATGGGGATTTAAGCTCTTCAAAGAACTTAAAAACAAAGGTAGAATGTGCATTTGCAATTTTTCTCTAAAGCCCTGACTAGGAAACCTAGAATTCTCTGTGCCTTCCAGTTCATCTGCCATCCCCTGCTTCCATGAAGCCCCTTTCCTTTGAAAGATCCAAGAGCTTTTCAATTTTGTGATGAAAACAGTTTTTCATCAGAAATGTCACTGCTTACAAGAGATTACGGATTAAAACTAATTTAGTTTTAAGGCTAGAAGAGCCCAAATACCTTGGGCCTAGCACCAAGTGACAGCTCATTTGAAATGAGATGATATTAAACACGGACCTTCATATCTACAGACACATTTCCACATATTTTTTTCTGCTGGACAGCTCCACTTACTCTTATCTTTCTATCTATCTAACTTACTATACTCCATGAAGAGTAAACTGCAATCTGGAGACAATCTTTTGCTGTTTAAGCCTCACATTGTTGCTAGATGTCTTTTTCCTTTATTATTTCATCTTCCAGCTGAGAGGGCTATAGGGAACTCTGGAGTTGAAGGATGCTGAGTGACAGGTGATCCCAAGAGTAAGATGTCATTGGAAATCACAGCTGAAATCCTGGCTTCATTAAACTCAGTGGCAAAGTTAGCAAAGTAACTGTGGGGAGAAACACAACTCCGGTATCAGCAGAACAGCCTCACACAAGAATATTGGGTACTGTTTGCAAAGAGTTACAGAAGATGCTACCATTTAGAGGAAGGAGAGGGTTATGGGTCTGTTTAGGAAGCAGCTCTTAAGAAGACCCCTTTGTGAAAACAGAGGGAAAAATATCTGGAAATTTAAGGATCTGATGATGCCAACCAGACTGATCCCAGCTGGAACAACTGATAAGCCCCACAAAGCTTAGCTCTCCTCAGGCCTCCAGTGAAGGAGATCCAAATAGCTGCACAGGTACACTTGTTTCCATGTCAGTTGGATTTGGGTACCTTATTTTGTCCTCCGTAAGTGCTTTTCTTCAAAATAACTAATGCCCTGCTTTAAGGAACACTGTCTCAATGCATGTCTTTGTCCTTTGAAGGCACCAGGTGACATTGAATGAACATAAATCTGGCCTGCATGTCACAAGGGGCCACTCTGTCCATGAGAAGATGGTTTTAACGCCACTGCAGGATTCTG
Source organism: Bolborhynchus lineola (assembly GCA_025448015.1). Lineage (NCBI taxonomy): Eukaryota > Metazoa > Chordata > Aves > Psittaciformes > Psittacidae > Bolborhynchus > Bolborhynchus lineola. The sequence continues at coordinate 15,921 of JAOEHX010007678.1, forward strand.
TTGGGTCTCCAAACCATGCAATGTCAGACTATGTCACCTAGAACTGACTGAGATGTCCCAGCCAGGAACTGCAGCAGGACTCTACCCCAGAAATAACCCACGCAAGAATCACTCACTGGGAGCTGAGAGAAAACATGTAGTTTTGAGCTAAATTCTTTTGGTCAGGTAGTGTAGACACAGTGTAATTATCTACTTTTAACAGAGTTTTCATCTCTGCTTTGTAGCTCAACTTTAAATTGGCTTCTACCAAGATTTTCTGACCTGTCATGATTACAGTGGAAAGAATGAGTGTCAGCAAGTCTTGTAGACAGAAGAACAACACCAGCCCATCCCCTTTTATCCTGCCTTCCAAAACATAATTAAAGATGGAATATTACATCTAAGGACCAGGGTAGGTGCCTTGCCAGTCAGAAGCATATTTCACACCGATTTTTTCACCTTTTCTTTGGTAACACACTCCTCGCAATCACAGTCAAAGAAATAGGAGTCTCTTAGCCGGTTATTTCTGTCTTCTGTGGAATACAGGAGATCAATGTAGCTGGTGAAAACCTATATGTAAAAACACAGCAATCAGTAAAAAGCAGTGTAACTATACATATTTATCACTACTGCTTCTGGTATATGTAGTATGACAAGTACATATTCATGCAACCTGTGGATCCCAGCAGCCACACCACCTGCCTGTTCCCCTCACATTCCAAGCCTCTCAGCAGCACCAGGACCTGCAGTCTGCAGTCTCCCAGAGAAGTGCTTCCTTTCCTATTCCTATAAATTACAGAATTTCCCTCAAATATTACCCTGGCTTAAACCCAGGATGGCAAGATTCAGGTGTGGATGAGGAAATTACCACAGCATAAATCTCAGGTTCCTGTCGGACTACAAAGAAACGCCTACTTTTCAGAAGTGAAATAATGATTTCAGGTATCCTGCTTAGGATAAATCACAGTGGCCTGGGTTTTTCTGGAGGCTGGAATCTCAGATTTTTCTTTCTGAAAACCTATAAAAATTGGGGCAACAGCAGTCGCTAGGAGCTTTAGAAACTTAGGACAAGACCTTTAGATCTCAGAAGAGAGGCCCAGTGCTCCAGTTTTAGGAGAATGAATATCAGATTTCCTTCAGCAGCAATATTTTAAAGCAAAGAAAACCTGCTTTTGAACATTTTAAAAGCCCTTCCTACATGCTATTCTTAAGTTTCCCTCTACTTCAATGGTCTTCAGAAAAGAACCCCTGCAAGTCACTTTAATGCTCTATTTTTAAAGTGAGGTCTCCCCCAAGAAACATGTCACACACAGCGCAGTTGATCATTTTGCAGAGGAACAGCTTTAGTTCTATTTCCTTATTTCTAGCTATTTGAAACGTTTTACTCAGTTTTTTACTCATGCTTAAGGTTTCTTTCTTCTTTAAAGTCAAATGTAAATGTAATTTCATACAATACATCTTCTTCTTCAGTGGGATCTCACACTTTTCCTCACACTCCTCTCTTCCCTACTTTAAAGCACGTAAAACGCTGTACTCGTATTTACACCAGAAACGCTAAAAACGGTGCGATGCTATGACTTCACCGAACCTGAAGATGGAGACACAGGCTGTAGGACCGCACAGAGCCTCGCAAAACCACCACCTCACACGTACAAAGGTCTTAGGAGTCAGAAAAGCGAACTCACAAAAGCCATGAGGTCCCGAAGAACTGATGCAGCTTTTAAGACACAACTCAATCAAAAGAATATGCTAAGCATGGTCAATGCTCCACATCACTATCTCTCAGAGTTCGCCCTCCCCAAAACCACTGAAAACATCCAGGATTCCACAGAAAAATTCCCTAAACTGGATCCATTTTCAGTGAATGTCAACATTACAGACAAAACATTCGTTAGTAAACAGCATAAAAAGAAGTTGCTCACGAAGCATTCACCCTTCCAGCATATAAACTCCTTTTGTTCAAAAGCTATAATCCACAAAAATAACCTGCCTCCTCCTTTCAAAACTGTTACCACACACTTCAGAAAGAGCAGGAGTTATCAAAATCAAATCTGAACTTATTTTGAGCAGTACTAACCTCACCTAAATTAACATTGACAAATGAGCCATTGAAACTCTATGCAAATTCCTTCCCCAGAGAGAATGTTCTGCATCTTCATCCCCTGCAGATATTTGAACATCCTCCTCAAGTCTGTTTAACATCTATTTTCTTTTCTTTTTGAAGCAAAAAGCAGCCCTGCCAAGTTCATTATTTGATTGAGAAAGTTTCAAGGTAAACCCAGAGCCTTACTCTTGCCCAGAATTTCAGCTTCACCTAAAACCACACTCCTGCACTCCTGGGACTTCCCAGCAAACAATGCTGAGGTGATACAACCAAGTCCCATGTTTTGTGGACGCTGTGTCCAAACGGAAGTCAGAGGACTTATCTGTACCCATTTACTTTGTTTATTCTGGCTTCAATTCCAATATGTTACTATTATACTGGGAACTATTACAGCAGTAATAATTTGCTTTGATCTTGGAATTTCAAAGCAGCAGCCAAACATCAGTAAACTCAGCCTCATTTTACAGGTGGGTAAAGTGAGACAGAGTTGGCAGATACACAGTGACTGCTGCAGGTGCTCTTCCCTTGTTTTAACACAAAAGAGGACACTGCCTCCAAGAATCCCCCCAGAGCCACCCCATCCTTCCATAGCCACACCTTATATTTCTCTGAGAAACAAGATCCTTACTCCCTATGATTAAATTAATTTAAATGAATCCTGAAACACAGAATGGACCCTACTTTTAGGATGCATGCATACAGAATACATTCAAACACAGTGCGTTTACCTCCTCTCCAGGCTCAATTTCTTTAACAGCTCTGACTTCAGCCAAGGTCCCCTTGTAAGTCACAATCACATTTGGGCAACAGCTATGGTTCATCAATGCAACACTGCAAAAGCAGAAAAGTAAACCTCTTTACCCAACAGCAACAGGCAAAAAGCTAAACAACACTTCACAAATAAGTCTGAAAGATTGAGTCAGTCTCTCTACACAAGCTGTTTTTATTCTGAGGCTTAACATGAAGGTAACCTTGGTAAAAATCTGTTGTAGTGTTATTTATTGTAATGATCTAGAGGATGGCTGTGCTAATGAATCATTACAGCTTTTAAATCCTGTTACTGCAGGCCTAGGCAAGTTCTTATTTTCCCATTCTTATAGCGCTATGGGACAGCTAACAGGGGCATTCACATAGCTTAACTATACACATCCTATTTAGGTACCCTTGATAGACAGACTGTTTTCCTCAGAGGAGAAAGGAAGAGAAACAAATTTAACCTGAAGGAAACAAGCAAATACAGGAAAACAGAAGTCATTTGCTGCATCAAAATGTAAGGCTTCTGTGAAAACACAAACAGCCTCCATTTCTGAAGGGGGGGAAGGAAGAGGTCTCTCTTATACAAGTACACAACTTACAGAAAAACTTGGGACTGTTCAGGAAAACAACTCCCCCTTATTACCAAGCTTGGAGAAGGTGCAATTTACAGCTTATTTGAGATAAAATGTATAATTTTAATTCTTTCTCTAGCAAAATCATAATTGTCTCTTCAGCCTTTTAAGCTCACAGGCATAGCTGTTAAGTAGGAAAGACCTGGCTCTTGCATGCTGATCCTTTACAAAGGGCTGTGATAGATGTGTTTCCAGAACATCCTGGTTTCATTCTCTCCTCTCCCCATCATGACTCTGATCCTGAGCATTTCAAGGTCTTAATTTCCAATCTGCAGATCATAGATACAGACTTCAGGCAGGTCTGACTGAAGAAGGAGAATCTGTGAAGCAAGGATTATCTACTACTGTCTGTATGCAGCCCTTAACAAAATCAGGTCCTGCTTCAATTTGGCATCTGGAAGTTACTTTGTTATTGGACACAGATAAACTACTGGTAATCTATGCCTCACAAGGAAGCCAACCTAAGCAGACAGCGATGACACTTTCAGTACAGGGTTGGAAAATATCCTTCTTGGCTACATGAAGTGGGAAGCACACTTCCATTTAAACAGAAGAGATGTTCCTCAGCCTTAAGGAGAGCTGTGCTCCCCAGTTCACAAACTGCAGTTAACATCTGCAGTTCCCTCAAAGCTAAGAAACGTGCACATATTTTTTCCACTGTCACAACAAGGAGGCTGAAAGAAGTTATGAAAGGGATTTACTGTCTGCCAAAGAACAAAGGTAGAAGGGATGTTGTTAAGAGAACACCAAGTGAAGGATTATACCCAGCCAAAACTGAAAGTTGTGAATAGAGCAAGTCACCTGCAATCCTTTTCATTTTGCTCTGATCATTACATGATGCCCCTGACCAGAACCTGCTAGCCAAGGAAACGTTTCCTACCAACCTGCTTGTAGTTCATAATCTAAGCTTCAAAACAAATTACAAGTGCAATTTTACTAAAATCACCAGATATTTACAGAAACCTGGAGCCAACCTTTGGCTGCATTTTATTTCTTAATCAAAGATGTCTAAAAGTAGACAATTAGGTGTTTAATTAAATTTCTTTCAGTAAAGATCTACTTCCACAGATGTGCAAGAATCTTTGGGTTTTTTTAAGTAAGTTAATTTTAACTTGCAAAATATTAACATCAACCTACTCAGGAAATATGGCTGATCCCAAATGAGAGAGTTCTTCATCTTCAATTGTGAAGCCATTACAGTTAACCTAAGGAGAAAGAGAAAGAGACTAGATCAGCTTCTGCTCAGCTAAGCACTCCACACTCACATGTCACATTCTCATACTTCAAAGACAATTGCAGTGATTTGCTTACAGTTTTCTTTCCACCTCATCAGTACTCCCAGGGAGCTACATGACATCTTAAAAAGTGAAGACAAAGTCCCTGTTCAAAGGAATGTGCAGGACACTAAATAACTGACAGTCCCAACACTCGCACCTATTCAGGACACAGTATTGGGTAGTTGCTCCTTGGGAAGCCCACTAAGAGGAATGGGGCTTGAAAGTGTCAGACAAAGTGAGGCCACTGCATGAAAGAAAGCCTGGCACTGACAGGGCAAAGATACTTCATTTGGCTATGACAAATAAAGGGCCGGAGCAGAACTACACATATTAGGGATGTGGGGATGAACAGCAGCAAACTCAGCAGGGCTGGGGTAGTAAACAGCCTTCAGGGAGCATACGGTACAGACACCTGCCACAATGACATCTGTCATCAAGCACTGCACATTATCAGCTACAGCTAATGCACATATAAAGAACAACAAAGGCAGTGGGAAAGACTTGAGCCTAATAAGGACACAGAATAGGAGGGGACAGGAGAAGGACAGTATGAGAGGAAATGTATTCCTAATTTAAACAGACACAGGACCAAAACAGCTTGTTTATAAATCTTTTTTCATAGAATAGATTCTATCAGGTTTTAAAACCTTCTCCCTCTTTTGTTTCACTAAACTCATGGGAATCATACAGGAGTTTCAGCTTTGTTTAATGCTGTTTGTGCAACTAAGTGACAAAAATGCACCTCAACTGAGTACTTGATTCTACTTTCACTGCAAGTCACATACATGCCAACATGAAGAGAACCCTCTCCAAAGGCACGAATGTCTGCCTACAACCTAAATGTTCATAGCACTAGTAAAGCACTAGAATGACTACTACTATTATCACATGGCTAAGTCCAACTGAAGCTACAATGGGCACAGGAACAGTCAATCAAGTACAAAGTATTTGTTCTGGAAGGGTAAGAGTTGACAACAAATGCCATCAACAATGATACGCCCCACAAGCTGGAATACAGCTCAGAATGGATTTTAGAAATACACAGATACTTCCGAAAGCCAAAGCCACTCCTGAGGTATGAAGTGTTCAGGATGAGTTCACAATTAAGAGCCCTGTTTCTCTGATTTGCTCACAAGTACCTTTGCTAGACTCTTATCCTGCTATTTTTAGCAAGGTAGCATCCAAAGGCTCCCTGTCTCTCAAGAGGGGCATGCTACTGCTCTAGCCAATGCATGAACATATCTGAGTCAAACCCAAAATGTAACTGCTGAATACAAGAACAATGGAACGGAAAGATTATATCAACAGCAAGTGATAACATAAGGCTACAAAGGCTGAAATGAAGAACAGCTTGATGGTTCTGAATCACAGGGAAATAGTTAAAAAGATGTAGTGAGTTATCATCAACTTCCTCACTAAAGCAGAGACACCCCACTTCTTGAATGCATCATATTGGAAATAAGAGAAGGGATGAAATATCACTGGTTTCCCCTGATGAATGCATGACTAAAAAGAGCAAAGAGACAACAGTAGAGCTTGAGGCTGTTCCCAGTGGTGGAAAAGAAAATGTGCAAACAGAGGCATGAAATTATGCAAGGTCTTCTAGGAAAGGACAAGTTCAGGAACCTGAAACAAGACAAACTATCTGAAGAGTATGACAAGGTGATACTGAGGAGGAAGAGTGCCAGTCTCAAGAGCTATGCTCTACAGGGGCAGAAGAAAGACTGATAACAGCATCTGGGGAAGAGAGCAGTGAAAGGCAAGAATGGTTTGGACAAAATCTTTGCTCCACTCAAAAGGACTGATTATACCTTAGCTGTGTTGAGTAAGAAACATCACACAAAGCCCACAAAAAGCAGTGAGTAAGGAGTCTAAGTCCCAAACAACTGCCCCAACCCACAGGGAGAAGGAACGCCAAACGGAGCAGCAAGGTATACAACATGAGGCCAGAGGAAGAGCTGAAGCAAAACAAAAGAGCAACTGCATACCCATACTATTGCTATACTAAACCCATACTACTTGGTTTAGGTCAAGTTCAATAATTCTTCTACATATCAAGTACAGACACTCCTCCCCTTCTTCTAGGAAGATTTATGCTGGGGCTAAAACCTCAAAAGCCTGTGTCCTGTAGAACACTTCTGAGGAGCACCTGATTGAACTTTGGAGATTTTAGCTCAAGAAATGGTAAAGTCCACAGTGGCAGATGATCAGGATGAGCTTCAGGTGGCAACCAAGAGTGACATTAAACCAGACATTTTATCTCCAGAGAAGACTGGATGAAATAGCACATCTGGGAGTCAGCAGTTCACAAAACTCAGTTAAAGTACCACGATCTACTGGAGCTGGTGAAGGACAACAGGTAAGTAAAGTCATAGCCCAAAATAACATAACCTTTGGGGATTCCAGCTACATTCTAACAAAAGGATTCCCAAACAGGCCAAGGAAGGATATATGATGCATTTAAAGTATCCCACTGATGAATACAAATTGTGAAGTCTTCACAACAGAAAGAACTTATCATTGAAGGGAAAAATATCATTAGAAACAACACAATGGACAAGGAGCAGATGCCAAATATGTTAAAGAATCATTCCCCTACAGAATAACAGTACCACTGTATTAAGGAAATAGTAACTGTGCCAGGGTACTGCCACCTCAGCTTTCATCACAGCCCCAACACTTGCCCCCATCTCAAACAGAAATAAACTTTTTACTTAGATGCTGAAGTTTAAAATTAGCTTATTTTGAAGTACCAGAAGAAAATGGATCTGTCAGTATTCCACTGGTGAGTTATTCCATCCACTACAATATGTTCAATTTAAATGCGTATGAAAAGCAGGAGAGAAAAATAAAATCCCACAAAAGAGAGGTGACACATTTCAGAAGTTATCTAACAAGATACCTTGCCCTTCCTTCATCTCTCCAGATGACCAAACTACCTGACTGCGTGTAAAAGCCACACACCAGATCAAAGTTTCAGACTGCTCTTTCTACTTCTCTGGTTTACTCCCCATGAAGGTCAAACACAAGGATGACCCAACCCACAAGGATTTCCATAAGCCTGAAGCCTGAATGATTCTGTTCCTGCAGGATCTCAGACCAGCAGCCCTCTGTGTAAGTTGAACAACAGCTGCACTACCCTTGGCACACAAGAAGCCTAACTTTGACACAGTCTAATACAGGCTGTTTCCCCCTTTTCTTCAGTTTTTGAGAAGCACCTCACAGAAATCCTGCAGACAAGAGTCTCTTCCCCACTGAAATGGGACATGTCCAGCTGCTTGCCCTAAAGGAAGTGGATCTTCTCCATCAAGCACACTCAGCTCCAAGATAAGTGAAGAGCTACCACTTCCATTGCTGTTAATGTTTCTCCCCTTTCACAAAGGCTAAACTCCTACAGCACCATCCACCTAAGCAGGCTGTGTTCTAGCCAACTTACTTGTGCAAAGAGAACTACAAGGGCAGCATTGTCAGGGTACTCCAAGTGCTTTGAGTAAAAGTGATGAAGAGCAGCAATGTCGTTCTGAATCAGCTCTCTCTTTTCATTGTCTAGTTTGTCAAGGTCTGTGGACAAAGAATACATTCCATTTCAGTAACAGGAACACTCCCCCATGAACTGCAGCTAGACTTAGGTTAGAACAAGCTTGGACTTAAACAGAAACCCTTGAAGGAACAGCTACTTGGAAGTATTGCAAGAAGTGTTTGTTCTCCCATAAACATAATGCTTCTGCCCAAGCCACATGTGCACTACAAGAGCATGCAGGATTACAAAGCATTTTCTAACATCTTTACATTAGCAGATAATTGGACACACATTTCCCTTTCTGGAGAAGGGCTACAGTCTATAAAGTGTATTTGTTAACCCTAGCAAACAGGCCAGCAACTGTGGGTACCTGTCCTCAGCTGTCTAACACAATCTTATCAACTACCTGGTCCCACCTACAGTGGTATGAAGTCACAGTCAACATCATGCTTCCTAAAACATGCTTTACATAGGTCTATATGAGGAAGTTTCACTAATACTTATCAGTACAAACCAGCCCAGAAGGCTGCTTACCCCTGCTTTTGAAAGATGTAGACTTTCCCAGCAAGGAAACTCACTATTTGTGGGCATGCGTGACAGGGACCTAACAAAGGTTGACAGCAATGCTGAGGCTGGTCACCAAGAGCACCCTTTGCACCAAGAGAAGGATAATATGAGGGTGCCCAGGAGTGCAATTCTCCTGACCTACTGCAGGCACCTGCTTCAGGAAATAACAAAGTACCTAAGAATGCCCATGTCTCCATCAAGGTATGCTTAACCTACAGAGAGCTGAAGATAATAGGGGACAGCAGGATTATCAGTGGAAATGTGCTGGCACACCTGCCAAGTGTATCTTCTTATGGGTTTGTTCAGATTTATGCTCAAGCCCATGACAAGTTCTAGCCAAAGCTGTGGCCACTGAACCTTTTCCTGCCTGGTCCATGCAAGGTACATGATGGACCTTATACTCCTGGTCACTTCTCTCTCCTGAAGACCAGACTGTTGAAGAGCAGACTGCTCCCCCTCAGTGTCAGTGTCACCAGCTCACTCCTGCTCTGAGACAGCCAGTAACTCATCAGCTTTCTGTCTCCAATTCAAAACAATACTGGAGAGAAAAATCATGCACAAACCAAAAAGGCTGCACAACAGTGGAAGGGAGAAATGATTTATAATAGCAGATGTAAATGACAAGAGAGTCACAAAAAAGACAGAAGAAAATAAAATGGGACAATCTGATAAGAATTAGGACAAATCAGAATTTTCGAGTTTCTGACTGATAGTGAAGTGCCTTTTCCTCTTCTCGCAGGGTGTTCAATGCATAAGGCAACTGCTGAACATGACAAAGGTGTGCTAAGAGATGAGCAGAGTCAACAAGACAGAAGAACAAAGCTCTTGCTAACAAAACCATGGGTTCCTAGAGGACAAGGGGGACACTGAAAGAGAAAAGTATTTCATCCTTTTAGCTCCCAAATTAATAAATTATTGAAGACGAGCTGCAGTGAAGAAGAATAATACAGAAATTACTTCAGCACTTACCCATCCTCCTCAACCTCAATCCTACTGACCTACCTGTAAAAATCATCCTTGCCTTAGGCAAAGGCAAATGTTGACATTTTCCCCCTTCATTTCCCCAGTTGTCCCAAGAGCTGGGACTGCAGCTTTTGTTCAGGAAGCAAGTAAGACTGTACTGTTGCTGTGCTTGGTTACTTTGCTACCTCAAGTCCTAGCAAGGACTGAATTTATTCAGCATCTTACAAAGGGTTGTGGAAGCCATCAGAGTGAGAAATGTGAATATACAAACCCATTATCTCCTTGTATATTACCCCCAGCACCAAGAAAGAGAAATGACAGATCAGTGAATGCTATGCCAAGCTGGTTACTAGACCCCTATTTGCTCGGCTTCTAACTCTGCCTCACTGGACGTAAGCAGGAGCCTTCCAGTTAAAAGCAAGCCATTGCCTCATCTCCTTCCTTGGATTATTTTGGAGCATTTAGGACATGGAATTTCAACACAATTATGTACAACATGTCAGATTTGACTGGCAGTGACAGACATTGAAGCACAGTCCAGAGGGTACTGCAATTAGCCCCTTAGTCACTGTCATCATCAAGCAACTGTGCTGTCTCTGATTTTATGCCTCCTGGTAACAAATACCAGCTATTTTAATTTTACAACATCACAATTCTCAAAAGACGCTAAAGTACCAGTATCCACGAGATGGATGTATGCTACATAATTAATTCTGTCTAGGTTTTCCCCCTGTTTCTTAGCCCCCATAAGCAACGAGGGGGGGAAGGAAAAAGAAAGAAGAGTACTGCAGTTTAAAAAAAACAAGGAACAACAATTCTCTTTGTTTACTCCCTTCCTCCAACAGGACTGGGATGCTCTGAAAGGTTTTGATGGAGAGGGGCCAGGGGGAAGCAAATCATGAATACAGATAACTGCCTCAGTCTACCTGCAAGCCTCTTTTACTTACGTGATTCAAACTCTTTTACTTACGTGATTCAAACTCTTTTACAGCAAGCAGTTTCTCCGACTGTGTTCTTTCAGGGTGAGTTTTCTAGCAATAAGGGACAAAAAAAAAAAGCAACAATTAAAAATTGCATTGTTTCAAGTTAGCAGTTTTGGCTACTCATGCATAAGTTGGGAACTCCCACCTGAAAGACAAACCTTAATCCACACTATAGACTTTACAGAAGTTGATGAACAGCAATGAGTTAAATTAACTGACCTTAGTAAAGCCATAGAAACATTCACTCTGCACCACATTAGGCAGCCAAGGATTAACTCTTATCAAATATATATACATAAACTGAACAGTGTTTTAAATTTGTCATTTACTTTGCTCTAGACACCCCAAAAGCCGCTAACAATAGCAAGCAGGCAGGGGACAGGCTTTGCTTTGAGGAAAGTGAATAAACTGACTGTTGACAGAGTTCAAAAGCAATGCTCCATTGTTGGCCTAAGGCCACTTCTTTGTAATCTTGGCCATTAAATATGGCTTTGCAGGTGGCCCAGCAGCTGAGGTTCAGGGACTAGGGTTTGCATATTTAGCTTTTATATGACACATAGCATTCTCTCCCCTCTCTGTAAATGATAAAAGCACAAATTTACTCCAATGACTTTTTGTCATTAAACATTTGGTTTTGTTTATGGATCACCACTAAACCATGCTTTAATTAAGTCACACACATATACACATCCACACATGTAGCAAGTATGCCACTACCTTTGCGGCAGGTCACCAAAATCCTTGCTCTATATAGTATCCAGATTGCCCTTGTCACATAAGCAGACCTCAATCACACAAATGTGCTTCAAAGAGGATTTGTTTTTGCAGAGAGAGTTTAGGGCTTTATAAAGATACACAGCACAATAACCTTGAAACTCATGAATCCTGTCCTCTCCCTGTAAGCACTTGTGTTATCCTCAGCATCCACACAATTAGGAAACACTGAAATGGAGGTTGACATTGCAATCTTATTTCCTTATGAGTAATAGAAGACCAAGGGCCTGAGATTTCTCTCTCGACCTCTGTTTTTCACCAGCTATCTTCAGTAATCATACACATTTACGCCTGAATGCCTCAGAGGTGTTCTTGGCTCACTAGGAGTCATATACTACACAATGCTATGCAGATATAGCTGAAATATAGAACAGGCAACTGGTTCATACAGACATCAACACCTGCACACAAGTAACACTAGGAGCACTCCCTGGAATTGCATACTAAGTCTCATTCTTCCTTCTCTTCAAAAGCGTGGCCTTGGTACTAGCCCACATGTGTAACCAAGAGCTCCAGCCTACCAGAATGGAGGCTGAAACAATGTGCACGTTGTGAAATTACCAGTAAACCTTTCCAGACTCTGTTCAACAGCACCCTGGCCAAAGGTTATATCTACACAGCTTAAAAAACCTCACTAGCCTTTTGCCATTTCCCTCCAAAAGTCTCTGTCTGGACTATGCTGGCCCTGATGCTGCCGCAGTGGTCAGTTCATTCAAGTTGCTCATGTGTTACAGGAAGCTAGTATGTGCGTGCTTTGCAGGGACACTGTCGGTCAACTGTCATTTTCCTGCCTTCCCTGGCACCCAGAGTAGGAGCGTATCTCCCCAGTTTAGCCTCCTGCTCACCTGCTTGGCAAGGATCCTCGCTGTTAGCCTTACGGTCTCTGAGGGATTCCAGTTCTGCCCAAAAGCACACATAGCAGAACACTCCAGCTTGTGCATTGGCCAGTCTTCCTTCTGAAAAGGTAGAAAAATAGTAAAAAAAAAATTAAATAAAGAAAAAAAAACCAAAAGCAAGCCACGAAGATAAAGTGATGAAAAAGAGGATGCAGAAAGTCCTGCCACATCCTAGAGGTCAAGTGAAATGTGTTTCCTTTAACAAAATAAGATGACGCTCACTAAATCTGAACAAAAGCTGGAGTCACATTTAAGGGGTGCAGCTATCCTGCTTTGTTCCACCAAATCCACAAGGGATGAGTTAAGGTCAGAACATCTTCATTTATTCAATGGGGGGAAAAGAGATAAAAAGGAATGAAATGACAAAGAAGCAAACAGACAACATGATTTATAAATCACCAGTTCTTATTGTTCAGATCAAGCACGTGAGGACAGAGGAGGTCTGAGCTTGATGGCTTTATTGGGTTCATTTCCATTTAATGCCTTGGCCCCTCATTACAAGGCGACCCTGGTGTAATCAGGAGTAATGCATCTAAAGTCAATGGATTCACAATCGCTGTAAGAATCAGTACATGGAAGGTCAGAACCAGACCTACTGAATTATGAGATTGTTTCCTCAGATGGTGTAGAATAAGAGTATAACCAGGCAATAAAAACACACCAATAAATACAAACAGGTTTTAGTTAAGAATGCTTAGCATATTCCTAGCTCAACATAGAGTAACACTTGGAGCAATGGCACAAGCCACTGGGCTTTTGGCACTCTACAGACTTCCTCCAGAGCAACAGATTCTTTCAAAGATGAACACAGAATCACAGATTAACACTGCACTGGCACAGGCTGTCCTCAGACTGCATCAAAATTCATTTATTTATTCAAAAAGAGAAATAAGAATATTTCCACATTTGAGCAATGCAGTTATTTATTTCTGTATCTCACCCCAGACACATTTTTATAGCACCGTGTTAGAACAGACCTACAGTGTTCTGCCTCTACAGCATCAACTTTTGTTTTCAGACCAGATTTAAACTGGTGGAAAATGGTAGCAGAGGAAAGAAAACACACTAAATCCCACAAATGTATAATTGCTTGAAATTGAAAACCTGAAAAGCTTTTTTGCAGCTTCCAGAAAGTTCTTAATTCCCCTTACTGTGATTCACCCAGTATCACGGATCCTGTGTTAGCCCACTGAAATGAAAAATTCAAACCAAATAAATCAATAAACATCAGAGTGAATTAAGAGCAGGAACAAAAGAAACAGTTTCCTTCAGCTACCTAATCACTGAGGGCAAGGGCCATTTGAGACACTCTAGTTTACCTAAAACACCTATGCGTTGTGGAGAGAGACTCTTCATCGGGGACTGTAGCAATAGGAGAAGGCGTGATGGGTTCAAACTGAAACACAGCAAGTTCAGGTTCGATATAAGGGAGAAGTGCTTCCATGTGAGTGTGGTGAGGCACTGGAACAGGCTGCCTGGAGAAGCTGTGGCTGCCCCATCCCTGGCAGTGCTCAAGACTAGGTTGGACAGAGCCTTGGGAGACACTGTCTAGTGTGAGGTGTCCCTGCCAGTGACAGGGGGTTGGAACTGGATGATCTCGAGGTCCTTTTCAACCTAAACCATTCTGTGATTCTACACAAGAGCAGTAAATATGATCCAGGTCTACCGGGAGATGCCTTCCTGGAGGAGCAACAGCTGAAGGTTATACAGGACAACACAAGGCACCTCAAAAGAACAGGTGAATAAGGATCTTCAGTGTCTCTTGCCTTGGCTGGCCTATTTATTTATAGGTTTTCCAGGTCAAAACAAAAGCTGAGATCATAAATTTCAGAGCTTGCACACCAAAAACTCTTCCATTGAAACCAGCTGTTTAAATTGCTCTGGCCGTGAACAGCTTTAAGAGTTTATTTTATTAGGGTAAAAAAGGTGAACCCCCACCCCAGCCTGGTGTAGAATTTGAAGCAGTGCAACACCACAAGGATATTCAACTCTTCCCAATGTCAACTTCATTGTCCTTGATATCTCAGCACAGTACTTCAGAAAAAACTCTATATACAGGCTGCTTGAAATAAGCTCAAGTGTAAATGCTCCAAGAGGATGCAGCAACACAGACTAGGAGAACCAAAATAGTATATTACACTGTAATCATGTCATGTGAAATTACACTCTCAGCTCTCCTACAGCTGTCACACTACAAAATGAATCCCCAGAAAGGCTTACATATGTCCCATGTATGTCCCAAGACCTTTTTCCTGATAGCTTCTGTTTAGGAATCCATAGGCTAAAGACTAAGAAGGGAAAGAGATCTCATCTCTCACCCCGTCTTGCACACTCATGACACTCACCAAATCTAGTGTGATTGCTGGATGTGCAAAAAGTGAAGGCACAGAACCTGAAGTCATAACCATACACTCATACACACCAGTGAAATAAACAGGAGATATTACCCAATGAAAGAAAACATCAAAATGCAAAAATTACATGCCTGTCTCAAACCAGCAGTTTTAAAAATCCATAGGTTCCCTTTATTCTTTACACGTTGTTAATTAAAATCTTTCCCCAGGCAGAATCACACTGAGTTATATGAACTAGGAGGGAGGTTAAAGGGACAAGATAGGGCTGAATTGTGCAAAATGAGATAAAAGCCTGAAACACCACAAGAAAAGAGAGTACTGATGACTGAGTAATACCTGGGCTGGAAACACTGTGGCAGCAGATTTCCCTGCAAGCACAGCAGGAGTGTATTTTGCATTCTTTTCCACCTTTTTCTCTACGTAGTTTGAATTATAACAAGTAGCATTGTTCTAGTTGAACCCTTGATGCTACATTAATGATACTTTCTTCCTATTTTCATAACATCCACAGTATTTTCCCCATCATTTAGAAGTGAGTGACAACATGTTAGGAAGCAAAGTTCTTTCAAGATTATGCTTTTCACACCAAAGCATGGAAACTGTCTTCTCCACCAAGTTCTCCAAAATGACTCCACCATCCAGGACTACTGAATTCATTCTCAGAACATTGTCTTATAGACCAGGAAAAAAACAACCAAACCAAAAACCAAATAACCAAAACTGTGATACTTTAAAAAAAAATGAGACTCAAGGCCCAACAATTTCTGTTCTATTTCATTTGATGGAAAATAAACCCACACAAATACCAGATAGAAGTGCTGGGCAAGCAAGTGTAGGAGTTCAGCTCACTTCTTCAACATCTTATGGCCCAATTATGTTCAAATGGCATCCAACTCTTCAGTCTAATTTCAGTGAGGCAACTTCCGATGCCCAGTATTAACAGGTAAAGTTCTCTGATAGAGTCCTCACCAAGCAGTGAAGGCAAGAGTTTCACATGACTACATCACAGCCATCCCTCCCTACCATCATTTACCAAATGCTGGGCCACAGAGGATGCCTGACTTCCATGGCTTAGTGTTCATACAGTTCAGAAGAGGTGCTTAGCAAACAAAATTACATTGAGAAAGTTTTTTGATATTGGGACAGTCGCATCCCCAAAGCGATCTTAAGCAGGGTCTTGCAGTATCAGATCCCCCTTGTTCAGAATCATTGCAGCAAGAAGTCTGTATTTACCCTACAGCTCACCAAAGAGGAGCAGGTAATTTCTACAAGATCCCATTATAACACATCCTCTTGATGCTGATTCTACAGGTCTACAACTACATTTTGACTTTCTAGTTAAAAACACACATTTCCCTTACTCCAGAAATACCAACTACAGCACTCCTTAACACGATACGTTCAGAAAAAACAGTAAATATTTGTTTGCAATATATTTCAAATATGGAAAGTCATGACAAAAACATCTCTTTCTGCACTTTGTCCAGCTGATCTCCACTCTGTCTGGGACAAGTAATAGCTATGTGTAATAACAGATAGAGGAGCTCCAGTAGCTGGTTCAAGTTCACAGATTCCACAATTGCAACCACATAACCCTCTTAAAACATTTCCCTTCAGAGTGTTTCAGCAGCTAATTTCTGAGGAGAAAAAATGAGCACAGGTCTCCTGCTGTTCCACTAAAATTACTATAATTTAAGAAGTCAAGACCCAAACAGCTGCAGATGGGGTCTGAAAGCCACTATATAATAACAGGCCTGTGCTTCGAGGAGGCAAGAGTGGAGAGCAGAACAGTATGGATCAGCTGGAAATCACAAACTCTTTTAAAAGGAGAACTGGATTAGGGGCTGGGGAAAAACAGAGGCAGTAAACCCAGGCTGGATCCTACCAATCCACAGAACATTCCAAGGCAGCAAGGACAGGCAGTGAAGACAGCACCCACTCTCACATGCCCCACATCTGTGACTGAATCTACACCTATGCAAAGATCCAGCTTAATACAGGTCAAGCTTAAGGTTAGTTATCTAAAAAGCAACATAATAGACCAGAACAAGCAAAAGACATGGTATCACTAAGAACTGTGCTAGGGCCAGCACATGTGCAAATACATGTGTACAGAGAGCCCTAAGCAAATCAGCCACTGTATCAAGATGTTGTCTTCCCTCACACTCCAATGTGACACCACACCAGCAACCAGGGCAAAGGAATTACCCTGCAAAGCAGGACATGATCCATGCATCAAACACTCAGCAATATGGCAGGAGATGCACTCTTTCCACCCAGCCAATGTGCCTATTCCCCATTTGGAGAAACAGAAAGGCCACAAAGGCTGCTGTGAGGCTTCATTCATTAAACGCTTGGAAAGTGTCCTCAAAACAAGGATACTATATGGCTCAACAGAGTGGGAAACACATGTAGTGCCACAAACTTCATTTTCAATAACCATGGAATTCTGAGGAAGGAAAAGATCTCATTCAACACAAATCTCTAGAAACAGACAGAGAGGAAGATGTCTGCAATTATAAAATCTGGAATGCTGAAAGAGACATCAAAAAAAATGTGTTTCCTGCTGCTCACTTCAGCACCTTTCTCATTTCCTCCTGATCCATCTCTCCCCACCACTAGAAATAATTGCTGTGAATTGTGGTATAGCAGATCTTTAAGGAATAAAAGAGTAAGCTTAAAACATTCAGTTTCCTATCCAGCACAATACACTTCATATGATAAACGGTGAACTAAATTACAGTAGGCAACAAGGTACTGACCAACACAGGAAAACATAAGCATGTTCTTTTTGGGTACATGTAAATTTTAGCTGAACTGACCAAGGAAAACATGGATTTAAAGGGAAAATTTAACTTAAAAAATAAAAACAGAACGAACAATGCCATCACAATCCTCAAGTACAGCCTTGCCCTTTTATTAGTGTTGCATGAAGAAGTCTCACGCCCATGGAGGCAAAAGGGATACATTTACTGTACATCCCAGTGTTACAAGTTCAGTATCAAGACACAAATGTCACTTTTGGCTTTGAAAAGGAATTGCTGAACTGCTGTAAAGTGCCTTTGAACAAGACAGGGATGAAGATGTTGCGCAGCTTGTCTGTGCAGCACACACAGACAGTGGAGACTGGTTTCTAGGGGATATTATGGTTGAAGGTAACTTTGAAAGAATGTCAAAGAATTCAATCTCAGCAACATTCTTAAACTTCATCAGACTGACTCAGAAACATGGAACATATTGTTAAATCAGCTAAGGAGTCAAAAGCCATAATCACAGCACCAGTAAGAATGAAGTGCTAGTACCTATGCTTGGCATATAATTGTCTAGACATCACAACATCTAACAAATGCCTTTATATCTAAATCATCACACTACATACCCAAGGGACTTGGAGGGAAAAGCAAAGGACCATGGGTTAACAGATGTAAGTTCTACTACTTCCACCACGACATCTACTTGCTGTTTTTAATGGCACAAATCACTGAGCTTTCCTATTTGAGTAAATCTTCCTTACCTGCTTCATAAATCACTGTGAATTTCATATGGTAAAAGAAACTCACAATCTCTGGTAAAAAGCACTAAACAGCCAGTAAATTGCTTTGTTCAAGTATATTCTTCCCTTATCTAGTTAAAAGCTCCCTAAGAAATACTATCATATGGAAACATTTCTTACAAATAAGCATTTCTTATGAATGAATTATGGGGTTTCTCTTCAGTCTCTAAGACTCATCCAGATTCCTCTCCAGAGCCTTAAGGAGCTCATACAGTAAGTGCTTGCTTTCTTCCAGGCCAAGCCAGGCTGTCATCCTTTCAATACTCCATGAACTATTGCAAATATTATTAAAAACTTACTTATTTTGAGTCCTCCTGGTGCTTCAAATCCAAAAGGCCATTTGATTCACCCACAACTCACTAAAGCACTGCGGGAAAGCAAGAATGTGGGGAGGCAAGAGAAGGAAAACGAAGGGGCAGCCTGGTTAGCTTTGGAACTTGTACAACAGGAGAGCAAGATATATCCTTGAAATAGAACTGGGAGCCATCTCCAAACTGCTGAACACACACAACCACAACGCGTCTGTCCAGATAATGACAATGGAGAACATTTTGCTTGCAACCCACACACTCAACAGCACGCTATCACATAGGAGGTATGGCTTATTTATAGCTAACACGTAGCTACATGCCAGATCTTTGGTGAGTCAAAACCTTCACAGGCACTGCTCCACACCCTGTGCCCGCCCAGCACCACAGATCTTACATAGCTTACATTATTTAGCTAGCAATCCACTTGAGTTTTTCACACGTAAACTGGATAGTTCTTCCATATCGAGCTGACAGCCCACAAAGGTTGGTCAAAAATATTGTTTTGAAAGGTAGTTACTGTAGTTTGAAGTAAAAACAGGACTAAAATTGCATACAAGTATTTTGGATGCCTTCAGATTGCTCCACCTCAGGGTATGCTTATATTCTGTTTTCAGGAGCTTTTAGAAAACAACATATACAAAAAGAACAAAAGTTGCTAGAGTGAATGAGTGAGTTAGGGAGAAAGCATGGTGGGTTTCAACTGGTTATGACCAAGGTCAGCTGTGTCCATCTAAAATATTTGCAGAGTCTAAATAACATCTACAATAAACCCCCCTGAAGATGGCTATTTAGTGATATGATTTTTCCATTAGACACAGACTCTCTTACCAGTATAGGGAGCTAACGTTTAATCATCTGGTTTATGCTTAAAGAAAGAAGCAATAAAGACATAATTAGTGGGCTGACAGGCAGCTCTAATCAAAGTCTCAGTGGTACCAAGCCCTGGAGCTACTGATCTTGAAAGACTCATGCAGACCATGTCCAAATCCTGTAATTGTCCAATGCACAACTCCATGGTCAGCATCTGGGGGGTGCCGAGATTGGCTGCACCACTATTAACTGGAGCTACAATTAGAGACTATCATTGCCACACAAACAAAAACGGGAGCTCAGCAACCCCCACCCTCTTTTCCCCCCGACATCCTCACAAATTGTGTTACCATACCTGACATTCCACATTGCAGTAAAAGGCCTGTTTACATCTTCCACACTTGGACAATCCTTCTTTCCTTAAAGACAAAACAGAAGTTATTCTAGTCTATAAATCTGAATGAAAAAACAATGTACACCCTCTATCACTTCGTACACAGTATTTTGCATTTCACAATAAAAACTGTATTTTCTTCAGAACACTACAACTGCAGCTTGAACCCCATCTTCTGATAGAAGACACAATGTTTATTTAGTTTCAAAAGCAAGCTTTTTCCTAACAACCCTTATTATGCAAAAGCACTCTGTTGTCCCTATAAACTGCTGGGTTTGGAAACATGCTATTCTCTGCTGCTGGACAGACAGAAACATTTTTTGCCACTATATGATGTACAGTAATACCTCACTTTTTCTTGTTTTCCAAACTTTCCAATTGCTTTGCATACTTCCTCATCAGTATTAATCCTTTTCTTCTGCTCTGACAGTTCTATTGTGCCTATCTGGTTACAGAAAGCATGATGTTGTTTTATCAATAAACGCATCCCAACACCAAGAAAACACAGAATCATAGAATAGTTAGGGTTGGAAAGGACCCTAAGATCATCTAGTTCTAACTTCCCGCCATGGGCAGGGATGCCTTTCACTAAACCATGTCACCCAAGACTCCATTCAACCTGGTCTTGAACACTGCCAGGGATGGAGCATTCACAACTTCCCTGGGCAACCCATTCCAGTGCCTCACCACCCTTACAGTAAAGAACTTCTTCCTTATATCCAATCTAAACTTCCCCTGTTTAAGTTTGAACCATGTTGCTTATTAAATACACTGTTTGATCCCCTGTCGCCACATAGCCTGTACTGTCCTGCTAACATCTGCTCCAATATCTGTTTTCTAAGGTGACCTAAAGCTCACACTTTTTTTTTTTTTTTTTGCATATATCTCAACACAGGGAACTGTCAAAAGAGAGGTCCTTTTCTGCTTCAAGGTGCATGTGTTATAGCAGATTCCATCAAAAACAGAGCATGTGTTACCAAAAGTGCTGTTTTGTTGTGACAGCAATAGGGATCTCTCAGCAGCATTCAATAAACAGGCTACACACCACCCCCAGTATAATTGGCAAAACATTGTCTTAAACTGAGGTAAAGTCACTGAAGTAAAACAGGGTGAGTGTCTTTGTGCAATACAACAGTATTCAGCACTTCAGAGATCACTGGCACTTAAAGTCCATCAAGTGTAGCAAGTCTTGACATTCTCTGATTGCTCTTGCAAAGTAGAAGGTGCAATATAAGCGAGCCAGGCTAACATCATGACTCTGCTTGCTAAGAGTGTATAGGTAATTAAAACAACAAATACTATCAGATGCAAATACAAATCTAGCTCCATTCTATTCATTTTACTAGAGCAGTTCTACAACCACTTAGCAAAACCAGTGCTGAGCCCACAACCCTCTTCCTCAAACTCTTTGCAAGTCCAAGAGAATCTAGAATATGCTAGCTCAGCACTAATACAACAGGGCACACAGTCACAAAACGCACTTCTGAGCACTGGGAGACCAAGTTACATCATGAAATACCTTTCCTCTTAGCGGAACCTCATCACACTGGTGGGAAACAGGTTTCAGACTGCTCCACTGCAACTGCACTGGATTCAGAACATTTCTTGCTCACTGTGCTCCTCTTGAGCTCTATGGGAGAAGCTGGTGTGCAGAACAAGCAGCACTGAAATAGGCTGCTCCTCGAGGTGATCTTTAAAAGCTATAACTAGTATCTCTACAATAGTGCTTCACATCAGTGAAGCCTGGGAAATATTCTTTGGTCCTCTACAGAGATAAATCTTCTGGATGTGACAAACAAAACCAGCCAGTTCCCCACAGGGGAATTTGTGGTTAGGCACAAAAGGAAAAACAAGCAAACAAACCCAAGCTAGAAAAAGCCACCAGTGTGAAGGAGGAGAAAGTCACCTCAGCTTCAGTTCTGAAAATTAATGGGACCTGCTTCACTAACTTCACTAGGAACTATACTAGGTGCAATGAGAGGGGTGAATAAGGTGATATAAGTAGATAATGTAATGAGGAAAGAAAACAGACAAGGTCAAAGAGATGAGAAATTAAAGTGAGTTAATATGAAAGGACCAGAGATGAAAAGACCTACTAAAGTGTAATAATTACATTCTTCAGTCTGACTCTCAGCCTACATATGCAAGCAATATGTACTGATAGAAATAGCATAAGTACAACAGCTGCTTTCTTTTAACGAAACAAACACTAACATTTACTCCCAGTTACAACCAGGTAAGCACCGTGACTCCTCAGCAAGCTGCCAGGAGCCGGGGAAGCCCTGTACCTCTCAAGCAGGTGATATGGTGTGCTGGGACACGCCACAGTATCACATCTGTGCCCAAGGTTCCAACGAGAACCCTCAACCACTTGCTTTCCATTTCACTGCAGCAGCTGATAGAGAGGTTGAAATACCCAGCGCAGGTCAAATCACCCCTCCACACAACTGCTGAGCCCCCAGAACCCCCAAGCACCCCGCAGCCTGCCAGAGCTGGAGCTGGCACTGAAACCCAGTAATGGAATGAAATACACAAGGAAGCATTTGCTTAATCCAGTATCAGGGCAGCACGCCTGCGTCAGCAGCACTGCAGTTTAAATGCTCACAGGCATACGAGGATGAACCTCCCATACTGCCTATGCTTTGCCATAGGAATCTGGCAGATGAAGGCTTTGGAGCAGCAGAAATATACGAAGTATTTCTGTATATATAGAAATATACAGAATACAGAGTATTTCTGTATCTTTCACTTCAGATACATACATTCCATTCGTGTATATTCCATTCTCACCAATACAAAGCAGGAATTAGGCAACTGCACATCCTTTCTCAATTATCAAGACTTCATTAAAGTCGATGAATATTATGTTACTACAAAACCACGAGGATCACCGAAAGTTCCCGTAGCTGCAAGATGACGCACGTACACTTCAGAGGACGTGAAGAGCAAAGCTCTTTCGTTTTATCGTCCCTTTTCCGAACTGTCGAGCAAGACAAACCAGTTCTGAGCTAAGCTTCGACACGGCGCTGCCGCCAGAGACCCCCGAGCAGAGGCGCCGGACAGCAGCGCACAGGCAGGCCTCGGCCCCCCGGCAAACCCTCAGCGGGCCCTGCTGCTGCCAACGGGACCACGCTGAGGGCGCGGTGCTCCCCTGCCCCACACTGCCGGGGCCGGGGGACGCGGGTGGGCCGCCCGCTGCCAACCGAACCGCGAGCAGCCGCTCC
>JAOEHX010007679.1:0-27289 GCA_025448015.1 Bolborhynchus lineola
GGAGTGACTGCAAATATGTATCTGTGAAACACATGACTACACTGGGCATCGCCTACATCTTCAGTCCTGTATCTTTTGTAAAATCAGCTCTTTGCCTTTATCCCTGGGATAAATTATCCATTTAATCCAGTGTGATTATTTCCACACAAGCCTTTGGGGCTCATCTAAGCTCTTGCCACCTTTATGTGTGAGTGCTTGCAGCTGCACAGAAGAAAACCACTTCTTTGTGCTTATTTGATGGAGTTTATTTAAACCAAAACCACATTAAATTATGTTAATTTAGGTTATTGCCAAAGTGAATAATGCATTCCATCCACAAAATCACCAATATTTATTTTCATTTTATTAAGAAAAAGATTAAATTATTTAACTTGAAATCATTATTTGCACATGGACCATCCCATTCTCCCCACCCCAGAATTCTTTTAACTGACCATGACACCAAAATGCTCTCAACATGGAGTAGCTCAGATAAAATAACATGAAAAAAATATTACAAATGTAATGGAAAGCTTTTGATTTTGAGACATAGATATTGAAGACTGCAATACAAGTATTCATGTTTGAGGAGGATCTATTAGTGTCTTGGAAATTTTAAGAGATACTCAGACTGCAGCTGAAAACTGAGCAAAACCATTGATCCAAGGGACACCAAGTTTTACAGGAGAACTTATGACAAATAGAGCAACTTCTAAGGCTTTTTATAAAGTCCCTTATCTTCAAAGAGCCCTCTTCCTCCTTTCTATTTTTGAAGGGAAAATGATAAAAAGCTCAGACAGTGATAACATCCATTTCCCATAAAACTCTCACTGCATTTAGTGTCAGCTGAAGTGTTTCTTTACCTCAGAACTAAATCGCATTCGGCTGATGCCACAGTCATTTTTTCAAGATCAGGTGATAGACACTTGTATTTCTGTAGACCACTTGTTGCCACTTCTGCCACAGCTCACGGGGGTGCAGATGCATTCATGTGCATGTAAGAACATTTGGAGAGTGAGGCCCCTGTTGTCTTCCCCTCCTCTTCGTCACCAACCTCTCCCCGTACTGCAGGGGGCTTTTGCTTTGCACAGCAGGTGAAAGTGTCCAGAAAACCCATGCGGAAGCGCTTGTTCATAAAGCAGTATATGATGGGGTTCACGCAGGCAGAGGTGTAGGACAACAGGTGGATAAAGGAGATGGGAGCCCCTGAGAGACGCTGGTCTGCTGAAGTGGTGTCAAATGCGCGCCATGCATTGACACTGAAGATGGGAGTCCAGCAAAGGAAGAACAAAACCACTATCACCATCAACATGCGGATGACGAGTTTCTTGGCCATTAAGTTGGCTGAAGAGCTGCTGCTTCTCACCCTGTCTATTTTGCTATGGCTGGTAGCAGAGAGCTGTTGCAGTGGCATTTTCCTTTTTCTTTTGGCTTTGTTGAGGTAACATCCATCTCCATCCTCGTATTTGGCACTGCAGGTACTTGTTTTTCTTTCTGTACATAGAAGTTAGTGCTTAAATGGTTGGCAAAACATCTCTGAACAATGATTCAAAATAAAAAATTGAGAATGGAGTCTAAGTCTTAATAAAATGCCTAATTCATGGCTGGACAACTGCTGCAGAGAAAGCACCAGCCTACTTCTGAGTCAGCCAAATACCAACTGCTCTGCATCTGCTGTCTCCCAATATTCTCACATCCTAGCTCCATAAAAATTGATGCAGAGGATGTAAGAACACTGTTTGCTCTAGTGTTCACTGAAGATAGTTTTCAAAATTATGTGCTTCTATATAAATTTGACAATTTTTTGTGGTGTTTATTGCCAGGAATGGTCCTCATCCATGGCCAGAAAAAGAAATAAATCCTGGTATTTACATAATAAGCAAATTAAAATTTGATATATCCTGCCCAGAGTCTTTGTAAACAAGTCATAGATGAGGAATTATCTGATAGTGAAGAATGGAATAACTGCAGTCACCAAATGCATCCGGCAGGTTCACAACCATAGCTGGCCGTAATGATCATTTTTGCAAATAGACAGTTTTGTTTTCAGTCGGCTCAAGATGACTGCTCAGATCTTCAACTCTAAGTTAAAAGAACCCAAACCCTAGGTATAAATGTACTGTTACCTCGTGAAAGTTTTCTCTGGCTGGCATCAAATTTTATTCCTCTGTAGAGTTCCAAAGAAATGAGGCCATATGCAACCATCATTATAATCCCAGGTATGAGAAAGAGTATGAGCAGCAGGAAAGTGTACCTAAAGAATAAAAGAGAAACTGAGACCAGAGAACAGCACAAAACCAGAGAAGCTCCTTTTGCTCCAGGCAAGAAGTGGGGGTTTATATATGTATGTATGGCATGTCAAGATTTTTTCTGACGTTTTTTCATGCTAATACAAAGCATTGCTTTGAAAGCTCTGGAAATCAGGAGCTTCCCACCTCTTCTCCTTCTTCCCCAGAAAAGTACAGCAGGAACAAGGCTACTGTGGCTGCAAAACATCCATCACCCAAACTCTCCATGCCCTGAGGAGATGAGCACCCCCGTAGTGATTAGAGGGAGCAGAAGGTTTCTCTGCCCCAGAGCAGGGCTCACTGCTGTAACCAAGCAAGCACTGGATGCCCTGTACCTTTGAAGGATGTAAGAACTGCCTTGCAGAAGCCAAACAAGCTGCTGATGATTCTCAAAGGAGCCCCTGGTATTGGCAGTCATTTCTTCCATGAGCTCTTACATGCCAAGGGCCATAGCATATATGGGCAGGGACAGGGCAGCCACGACCTCAGCTTTCATCCCTGCAACCATGCAGAGCTCCCAGGGAGTGATCCCAGGGCCAGCCACCCTCCAGCTAAAGGAAACAGCTTTTACTTGGTTGCACCTCTGTTAATCTTCTAGGCAGCTTCTGTAATGTGATTACAAGATGGGGAAATAGTTCTGTTTAACTGCATTCATGACCCTATGTCTTTTCTACTCCCTGGGACATTAGTGCAAACTCACTAATGCACCTGGGAATCCACGACACCAGGGAGAGAGAATTTTTCCCTGCACCTCCTTCCTCATCTGTACTCAGAGTGCTGAATACCTGAGACTATGAAAGCATTAGTACAAATTTGCTGTTTGTGGATACACCATCCTGAAGTGATCCACACTTTAATCTTGTTCCCAGTTCCAATTGACCTTCAGTATCCAAAAAACTCTTACATCTTCTCAGTGCCAGTTAAAATGTTCAGTCATCGTGCAAGCGCACAATGTCTAAGTAATATTGCTGCTTCTCTGCTTCAGAGGACCTTCAGACAAACAAATTAATGGGCCAGGCAGCCCACAGAGGGGCCCTTGTATGTGCCTGCATTTCTTAAAGATTAATCAAGGAGTTCTCTGAGAAATATTTAAGTTTGTGTATAAATGAGTCAAAGCAGTTCTCCTACTTGAGGAGTGACAGATGCTTGCTTTACAGCAATAGTAGGGGTTTAGCAGACCACAGTGTGAGAATCACTGCCATGTTGGATATCATTCCTATGGCAAGGGAAAAGTCATACAAGTGTCAAATATAAGCAGCTTAAAAATATGATTTTTTTTTTACTTCTTAAATAAGCATGCTAGAAGTGTAAATGTATGCTGAAGGTTAATACTTGATTTTCAATATACTTAACGCTACCATGAAATCCTGTTTTCTGCCAGATAATTAATGCATTTTCTAACAGTCAGTTAAGTCTTACCAAGACTGCTGAATGACATCACTTGGCCAAAGGAGACGACACATATTTGCTGTGGTGTTGTTATACTTGGTGAAAGGTACCAGCTTGCTGTAAATTGGATATGGTGCCATGATGGTAAAGGAAACACACCAGGTAGCAGCAATCACCTTCAAGGCATGAGATTTTGTCTGCCAGACCCTGGACTGCAGAGGTTTGCAAATGGCACTGTATCTCTCCAAAGATATGGCAACCAGGTTGAACGTAGACACACTTACAGAGACACCTACATATATAAAATAAAGAAAAAGTTTAATTGCTTGTTTTAAAGGTTCATTTAATTTTCAAATAGCCCAGCTAACTTTCCTAATGCATAGGGAAAATGAAACATAGGATAATTTATAATCTAAAATATCTATAAATATCATACTGATAAAGTCAGTGAAGAATATGGGAGCAACAGGTCTGGGTCTCCAAACTGATGTACTTGCTCTGCATTTCTCTAATGCCAGAAACCCAAGAGAAAAGATTCGTTCTGTCAAACCATGAAATTCTGATAACAGGGAAAGAAGACCCTTTTCCTCCTAATTCTTCTCTTTACTACTGTGGTTTATCTGCTCCGCTAATTGGACTGAAATTGAAGCAAGCATTTGAAATCAGTTGCATTATGCTGTTAACTACTCTTTTAACACAGAAGTTCACAATCTCTCTTCAACTGTTTTAATTATTTTAAGCATCCTGCTTGACTGGAGATCTGATTTTCTCGTTCAGGAGAACTAAATATGTTATCACTTTTTAAATTAGATGATAATGGAGTTACAAAGTAAAACTGAAGTCATGAAGCAGAATCTTTGTCCTTCAAAAGCCCTGAACTTCTCCTGATTGCATACTATAAAATGTGGCACAGTGGTATGTATTTCTGTCACTGAGGTGCCCCGGTTATCGCTGCAAGATTATAAATATTTCTTTTTAACTTTGTCAGTTTTTTCATTCAGTAAATGAGTTTCATTTAATCCCCTTTGTGAATGTTCCAATGTGGCTCAAAATATAAAATGCCATTATCTTTATAGTTTGCTGTACACAATTTATCTGTAATTTAACACAAGTTGTCCTACATCTTAAAATGAAAAATTGAGCATAGGTGATGCAATGCATGTCAATGTCAATTGAAGGCCCTGTCAAGCTGAACTGATAATGGGAAATAGCCACATTCTGTCTCTTAAAACACCTTCATAATGAAAAACTTCGTGTTCATATATATTTCACTGGATTATTATTTTTTAAGTAATTTAGTGCAAAACAAGAGGAATACAACAATGCTTCAGCAGTGGTTCATGGTATTTATGGCAGCAATTCATTATAATTGTTTAAACATGGCCTTTAGTTTTATTGGTTTTATCTACAAAAAGATGTTGATTTCCCATTCACACGCTTTAGGTGTGTACTTTCACAACACAGCAAAGTTCTCAAGGGTACTGTTTGAAAGGGTGCCTGAGGTTTCTGTAAGGGACTGAAGGTGTCCCAAGGTAGCAAACACTTTACACAATGTTCTCCTTTTTTTTTGTTCTTAAGAAACAACAAATGCACAGGAAGTTCTGGAAGTGACACAGAATCACTTACACATGCATACATAATCCAGGCATTCTGAGACTCCTGTCTCCACATGTAAAGGGAGTATGGCAAGGCATATAAAAGTGATATTTCTTAAAGCCAGCCTCTGAAATCTATATCTCTATGTTGTGGTCTCCCGGCGAGCTCTGATCACACCTGGTCTGTTCTCAGAAAGTGCCTGCTCTAACTTCCAGCTCCACAAATGGCACCAACTTTGTCTGGTTTTATTTCTTTTTCATATATCACTTCTACAAAAAATCTGTGGGCAAAATTTGCCCTCAGTGAGAACTGTACTACCCTGCCAGTTCTGGTGGGTGATCTGACCACTGCTAACAAACCTGTCATCAACAGGTAAGCAAGCACATGTGCTGGCTTCCTCATTAAGGCTTGATCATGCAACATACTTCTCACTTAACCTCTCACTTGATCCAGCAAAAGACTTCTATATGTTGCTAAAATTAAGTGGGTGCCTCTGCATTTTGTTGGATCAGGCTGAGGAAACCAGAACCATTATGACATTACCAAGGTGTTCCTTTGTGGTTTTGGTAACTGCTCAATGGCAGATGGAAATGATCAGTATTTTACAGGTCTCTGATGACCTTCTCACCTATCTCATTAGTCAGTCTTCAAAAAATAAGTATAAATCTCCAAGACTTACACATGAAATAAGTGGCAGTTTTGCAAACAGTGCTTCCAAAAATAAAATCTTTCAGCAGGTTGGGGATGAGGGTGAATGGCATGCAGAACAGGCAGAGCATCAGGTCGCTGACTGCTAGTGACAGCAGAAACGTGTTGGTAACTGTTCTCATCCGTTTGTTTCTTATCAGCACTGTAATCACCAGGATGTTCCCCAGAATGCTGAGCAGAAATATCAAACAATACAGCAGAATCCGAATTATCTGATGCAAATCTGGAAATTGTCACAGGGAAAGATCAGGAATGCAGCGTACAGCTCACAGACTAATATCGTGTTTCAGCCTTTAATCAAAAGTTGAAAGTCTTTCTGTAGTCAGTTTTATTAAGGTTTATGTCTTTATACCAATGCAAAATCAATGGAAGTGCTGCAGTTTCTAAACTTGTTCTGATATACCTGAATTGCATGTTGTTGAAATAAAATAGATACAATAACATGTACATTTGGAGAGCCAAATTCAACTCCTTAAAAGCCCACAGCTTTTTCGGTGCACCACTCCCTCACCATAGGAGATCCTCCTTTATGCAGAAGTAAGAAATGATACAGCAATCAAAATATTCTAGTACATGCATTTTTCCAGCCTCAGAGTGTTGTAATTTCATTCATAATCACTTTCCTGCGTGGCATCAGATTAGATAACTTCACTGTTACTGAATTGCTGAAAGAGTATAATTTATGTTTCTCCAAATCCTTAGCAGAGCTGTTTACATTTTGTGCCCAGTACTGCTACAGGTTTAGTTCTCCATTATATCCAGATCTTTTTCCTAATGGATTTTACCTTGGAAAACCAGCACATACTAAATTCTTTCCTGCCTGTTTCTCATCCTATCAGCAAGCAGTTGATTTTGCACTCACAGAAAAAGCTTTGTGTGCCTGTTTCTTTCCATAATATCTCTATTTCCAGCTTGAACTAAAACTGCCTGGAAAAATCTGTTCCTCTATACATACCTTTAGAAGAATAAGGTGGATCATCCACACAGAAAAAAGTGTCATTTTCCAAGATGATATCGCACAGGTAAGCAGTAAAATTGGTACCGTTCCCGAGGAAGCTAGCATCAACTATTTCCATTCTTCAGTGTCCGCAGGTTAGCTCTGATGAAGAAGAGGGTGGGTTTGTAACTACCTGCCCATTCTTGCAGTAAATAAATACATTTCTGAATGAAATCTCCAGGAGAGACACAAGACGGGCAGTTGTGAAAGGAAGCTCTTCTAACTCTGTCAGAAGCACCTGGCACACAGGTCCTGTTGAGGCTGAACAAGATTTATTCCAGGGGCACAGAAGGCAGTCTAGAAAAGCAAAGCATGCATGCACAGACACACTCATGCATATGCACGCACATACACACACACACACATCCCCTTTGGTACTTTTTTAGATCCACCCTTTTCTGTTACTGGACTACTGTGGGGATTATAAACAGGCTAGAAAAAGATTACAGCATTAACCCTTTGCAAGATTGCTCCTACTCTCAGCTCTGCAATATTTTTCAGATATACTCTGTTATGCCACAGCAAACAAATCACAACCAGTGAGTGATCCGAGTGCTAAAAACATCTCTCAATCAACAACAATTAAAATGGTAAGGGTAGCTGGATAAAAGGGCAGAGAAAAGAAAAACATACTGAAGATTTTTTATGCCATACATGAAAACAAGTCTTACCTTCATGTTTTTCAGAGCAGACTAAAAATTGGGTATGCTCAGAAAAACATGAGCTGTTACATTTATCTCTTTTGGTGAAATGCTGGCATCGTACAAAAGCACTGTACTCACCTGAGCCAAACTCTTTCAAGTCAATAGAAAGATTCATTAATGTCAATGTTCTTGGATCAAGCCTTATGAAAGTACGATATCAGAATTGTTGGTTAATGTAAGCTGAAGCCTACACATTTTCTCAGTGCAAGGACTTGTATATGACTCAGATACAAACTTGATGAACTGATAAACTGTGGCACTTTAGTTACACATTAGTGTAAAAACACAACAATATTGTTTGTTTAGAAGAAACCCTTTCTTCTGAATTCTGCTTTTGAATATATAAATATCGTCCTCTCTAGTGCTTTCACAAAGTCATGGGCTTTTAGCTTCCAGTATGCAGATTGTTTATGGAAAAAAATGTAAATTAGTTTCATAAATGAATCTCTGCTATAACTCAATGAAAACAAATCTCACATTTAAAATCTCTTCTACTTAAATAGGCAAAGCAATAGCAGGTTCCTAACAACAAGTCTGGACCCCTTAAAGTTGATATACACAGACTGGAAGGCCTGGATTTCTTTTCCAGTCATGACAGCATTGCTTTATAGTGCCATTAATGGGATTAGGTATGTAGGAGAGTAGCGATGAATAGTTACACCTAAAGTTCAGTTTACTAAATTATCTTTTCTTTAGCAGATTGATTATATTTTTTCCACTTCTTTTACAGATTTTTTTGCAGTTTTTGAAAATCTGAGATAAAATAGCTCAGGCTGGCGATTGGTATATACCATGTGTAACTGTCTCAGCTGAAAGAAACATTCAGTCCCTCAGGACTCAATTTCAGTTTCAAAGGTGTAACATACTAGTAGGAAATTAATCTAGAATGGCACGTTCTCAAAATGGGAGAAAATCATATTGAAGAAACTAAAATATGTGTCCATTTCGGCAGTGATTGAGCATTAGGTTTGAACATTAGGTACCAATATCTCTGAAACCCATTTATTTCTTAGCTGCCCAATTAATCTTTTTTTTTTTTTTAATGTATTCTATGGTTAAATTGATGGGTATTTCTAGTCAACCACTCTATTAAATGACAAATGCCCATTTCATTAAACATAGGATTGGTTTTCATTGTTTTAGTTTTGAATTTATTTGTAATTATTAAAGTATTTCCTGAGCATTTTCTCTGGTATTTTAAAGTTGTTATTGTAATATCCCAAACAGCTGGAATGTCTGCCAAGACAGGTGCTGATTTAGTAATGGTAATGCACAGAAAAAGTAATGGATGCTTTTAGGAAAGGCTACTGAGCTTTAGCTGCTTTTTTGCTTATCTTCATAGACAACAGCAAGATGCAGACCAGTCTAAGCTGCCCAAATTTCTGATTAGCAACTGATCTTTCCTACGAAAATTACTTCCTATAGAACAAAAATCAAGGGCAAACAAACATGGACCAAATTTTGTAGCCTATGTCTGCCTTTCTAAGGTGTCCTTTCCACCTGAGATATAATCCTGCTTTCTGTATGCATATGAGACTCACTTCAATTAAGTCTTTACATTTTAAAGCATTTTCTTTTGTCATGAAGTAGCATTTGGTCTGAACAATTTTGAGCTTTGAGAAATCTTTATGTATCAAAAGAAGTTACTATGATTATTTATAATTATTATTATGGTCTGATGTGCTGCAAAACACAGGCTATGTAATTGTGTTTAGCAATTTCTTTACTGAATTAAATAGCCTGTAATGGAGCTTAAGTCTTTCTGTAAACAAGATGTCAAATTGTTATTCTGGGCTTAGTCTTAATGTGGAAGAGATCTTTTTGGATTCCTGGCACCTTCTATTAGATCTGCATTAGAGAAATGATTAGATATGTATTCAGCTGCAGCTGTGTTGAATGACTGATATTACCAGTATTTTTATTTACTGTGTTATTTATTTATCGTAGATGTGTTGCTATTTGAGATTGGATTTTCCCTCTATTCATTTTTAATTGATAGTTTGTATGCTGGTTGTACCACTGTACTTTTGGGGTGAGGGGTTCATTGCTGGTGTTGTGGTGAGTTACAGCTTGGTTATCCCTGTACCTTGAGGAAGTAACGTTACAGTAAAGAGAAAGATTAACGTTTATTTATGTTGTCAAATGTAGACTGAGGTTGTGCACTCGTCAACATCTGCTGGGCTTCCAGACTTGCTAAACTGGGTTGCATAAAGTCTTCCATGAAGCGTTCAGGACCTGGTTAAAAAGAAGAAAAGAAGTGGAATGAATGAAGGTCGGGGGGAGACATAGTCAGTGATCAGGAGGGAAGACAAGATTAGGGGGATCATTAGGGGGATCATTGCAGTCAAAGAGATTACACTGGGGCTATTGTCTCTCACTGCATCATAACAGACAGTGAATTATCATTCTGAAATTATCTTCTCTGTACCTGTCATGATTTCGTCAGGTTGATTATTCATTCCTTGTAAACAAGCATCTTCATACCTTCCATTAGCATCATGGCCCACGTCTAAAATATTTTCTAGTTATTCTATATAGTCTTCCACAGATGCTGACACATAAAGATGAGCCAAGGATTTAATTCTAAGTTATTAATATAACCATATTAAGTTTTTGTGGTTTTTCCTGTTCGTTTCCTAATAATTCCTGTAATTCTATTTGCCTTTCTTATGACTATTGAGAATTGAACTGATGTTTTCACGGAAGAACCTACTGTAAGTTCAGCAGTCTCTTTCTTACATAGTAATGTTTAATCTAGAGCCCTACATTATTCAAGAAAAATTACAATTGTTTTCTGTTTTGCAGTGATTTTTATTCTCCCGTTTTATCAGAAAGAACTTTCTTCAGTTCTCCAAAGTCAGTTTTTGCATCTCTTCTCCTTGAATGACTTGGCATCAGTACAAAACTGTTAAACCTCACCCCTCTTCCCATTTCCAGAGCTTTTGAAAGAGACAAACAGCTGTAACAAAGCTCCCTGTGGAGCTCCATTCATAATTGCCTTTCACTCCCACTTTCCTTTCTTACTTTTTATTTCCAATGTTCTAATCATACCATTCCCTGTTTCACTCCAGACCAATGGTCTACTTGTCCATGGTGTTAGAAATCAGTCCTGAACTCCTTCTTCCCTGATTCTTCTTGTTCTTTCTGGCAAGCAAATCCATGCCAGCTTCACTCCCTCAGCCCAGAGAAGTCTTCCAGGATTATCTGTGACCATTGATTGCCATGTGTCAAATCATTTTAGGCGTTAGGAAGCTCAATGTAGATAAGCAAAGAAGAAACAAAACAAGAAGTGATACAGCAGCTCAGTGATCTGGGTTGTGCTCATAGCATGAAGCAATAAACTTTCGAGTTAAAGAAACAAAACACAAAGCCTAAAGCACGCATGCAAGTCATTGGAAAACTCAGCATGTATTCTACCAAGCTATTAAGGCTTTTATCAGCATTGACACCACTAAATCACCAGTTATCCATGGATCGTTGGCTCTGGGTCCACGTGATGCTTATGGATGCCAGGAACTTGGCTTCCAAGGGTTTGCCTCTGATTGCCAGCCTAAGGAGAGAGTGCCTTTTTTACTTCTTTGTTTGTCTTTTCCAGGGATAGTTGGAAATCAGACCTTTCTATTACACTTTTTCAGAGGAAGCCTGGAGTCATGTTTGCACTGCAGTTCAGTTTTTCTAGATGTGCAAATTCAGATGATATTTCTCAAGTTTATTGTCCTGAATTACATGTGAGCAGATGGCTTCATCCCTTGCCATTCATGTCTTCCCAATACAAGCCCACTGGTGGTGGCAGTGGCAGTGGCAGGGCCAGGCTGTGCATAAAAAAGACTGTCATGGCCATTCTACATGGAGAAGGCTGAACTGTCAGAGAGCAGTGGGCTTTTGTGGAGGACTTGGCACAATGTTCTTCACCTTTGGAAGTCCTGGACACAGCTGGCCTTCAGTGGTACATACCACTGCAATGTCCCACTAACACCCTTGCTCTCAGTGGGGTGAGAGTCTGGCCAGGGCTGCAGTTCAGTACAGCAAACACTATAAAGCCAGGGCATGTCTCTTGCACCAGCCACAACTGTATGTGGGAAGGTGTGAAGGCCAGCTTTCCTGAGAGAGTACCTAGCCCCATCCCAAGGGATGGGCCCTCTACAATGTTAAGACATGCATCCTAAGCACATGCAAGAGGACTGAAATCGATGAGGCCAGCAACTGCAGCCGGAAACTTCATATAGTCAGCAGTAATGCAAAATGGACCAAACTGCCTTAAATGCATCCTGCTTCATGAAGGCTCTCAGTATAGTCACATACCGTGCAGAAAGTAAATGTGCTGGAGAGCACAGTGGTTGAAGACAGCATGTGGAGCATAGACATGAAGGGTTGAGGGGTAAGTACTGATCCATGTTTGACTCCAGAGGGTACTAATTTCAACCAAAAGCAAGTTTGGAACAAGTGAGGGAATGCTATCTTGTGCAAATATAAACAACTGTGTAGTTACTGTTTAAACCACTCTGGATCATTCTGTTCACAAACTCAGGTCTCTAAATCTGTAAGGTGTATCTTTCCTCCACAAAATTTGTGCAGACCATGTGTCCAGAGATTTTTATCTGTTTTCCTCCTGTGGGTGCCAGGCTTACAGACTGGCTAGTAATTCAGAGGGTTTAGTTCCCCTGGAGCCCTTTTTAAACACTGGCATCACATTAGCCTATTTTTTTCTCTCTGGCAACAACATAGTTCTAAGCAAGAGGTTACATATCATGTTTAATAATTTGACTATTTCCTTTAGAAGCTTTGGATGAATACCATCTGGCCCTGGGCTGAGTTGGATTCAATGTCTGCTGGTTAATTTGCAGACTAAGTGAGTAAGAGTTTGCTATAAACTCTTGACTCCCCTTTTGGAGTGGATTTCTGCATGAAACATATGAAGATCAAAGGGTTTTGCTTTTCTAGGCATTTTTTTTTTGCATAGATTTACTCAAATGTACAGCTAATAATTGTAATATTTGGGATGTTCTGACTTGCCTTTTTAACATCATTTCTCTACACTACCTTTAGCTAATTGTATGATAGGTCGCTCTCTGTGTAGATCAGTATGATCTCGTTATCTCCCTGCAAGCTTTAAGAGAGAGACAAAAAGATGCTGCTTTAATGAAATGCTTGCCTATCACTGAGGGAATTTTATTATTTAGGAGAAACCAAAGAACTGACTGTCTGTCTCACTTGAACTTAGTCATGCATTATCTGAGCTGTTGGGAGTTTTAGGCAAGAACTTCCTTTGAATTGGCTGCTTTACTGACAACACTAATTTATTAATAAAATCGGCTTTGTTAATTAGGATATAATTTAAGTACTGTAGTTTACCTCTGTCTATAGTATAGAAAAGTATACAAAAGTTCCCTGTATTCAAAGGGGAGCAGGCTCCTAATCCATGGTAACAAAAGAATCTGATATTTTATTTCTCTTTCTATTATTTTAGCCTTAATGCTTTTTTCCCCCTATAATGTCAAAAACCAAACACACACACACACACACACACACACTGTCCTTGCAGCCAAAACAGTTGTTGTGCTCTATCATTTCATGCTATGTTTATAATGCTTTTCTTGTCCAAAACCAAACCACATCAATTTACAGTTGTCTTGTTCTTTTTCCTGAAGAATAATCATCTGTTCAGCTTTTTCATTAATTTGACAAAGATCTTTACTCAAATTTAAATAAAAATGCCACTTGTAAAATTATGAATTTGGAAAAGCTTATGTTTATCTTGTGTCAAACCTACAAATAATTTTGCTTTATTGCCAGACCTTTTTTGCTCTGGCAAATGAAATAAAGTAAATTAATTAGAAGAAATATATATGGAAAGTCATGATCTATTTCTGTTCACTTGCCAGGGTTATGTTGGCATTAGGCCATTGAGTCAGTGTTGTTACTCACATCAGTGATTTCTGAAGCAGCATTCACCAACTGCAGAGGGGATCAAAGGGAAACAAGTTGCTCTTGCTGCCCCTGCAGTACATTTCCAGTGGTCATGTATGACAGTGCTGTGGCATGTAGCTTAATAAATGCCTGGAAGACACTGCAGATCTTGATAGATGATGCTCCATCTGGATATCCCTCAAGGTATCTTTTAAATTATTTCGAGGGTAACTACTTTTCTTTGTTTGGAAGTGACAATTCACAGCATTTTAACTTCTTGGATATTTGGGATGATTTGACACATGGCCAAAGAGGTCACTTTTTTTTTATTATTTTAACACCATCAGGTGTCATAACCATTAATGTGCTCATCTGAGCATATTTTTGCACACTAAACCAGCACCAGTCAAAGTAAAAATCCATCACACGTGCTAAGGTACCAGTCCCCTAAGACTTGTTGCTGAGGTACAGTCATGACACAGTTTGTAACAAACAGATGAAAGATATGGGCTGCCACTAGAAATAGACCCCATAGGTTGAAACGTCAGCAACAGAGTGGTAAAACTGCTCAGGACTCTATTCAACTCCTTAAGAAAACTCAAAAC
Source organism: Bolborhynchus lineola (assembly GCA_025448015.1). Taxonomy (NCBI): domain Eukaryota; kingdom Metazoa; phylum Chordata; class Aves; order Psittaciformes; family Psittacidae; genus Bolborhynchus; species Bolborhynchus lineola. Next base: position 14,174 of record JAOEHX010007679.1, read on the forward strand.
TGGAACAATAAAATAAACCTCTACCTGTAACAACTGAGAATTGTAGTCTTCTCTTTTTTTAGATTCCAGTTAAGCACATAAGAGTCACTACTGTTTTAGTGCTAGAGGTTTTCATTAGTAGATCTCAGAAATATAAAAAAGAAGACAGTTATGTTAAACTGCAGTCACTATGAGTTTCACCTTAAGATGAAAAAAATGAGGCACAGGAAAGTGAAATATTTGGCACAGGCCACTCAATGGGCTGGTGGAAGAGTCAGGAAAAGGAAGGCAGTCTCTTCAGACTTGGACCAGTGCTATGTTTATCAGACAGCTCTGCTCCCAAAAAGAAGCCCTCCTATACTCGTGACGCAAAGTCATTAAGTGACTGGCTGAACAATTAATTGGGAGGAAATAGAGAAAGTCAGCTGACATATTATTGGGTGAATTGGTACCAGCATGTCTGAAGCCAGAGCTTTAATTTAAGAACCCAAAGTTCACGTGTCTTACTATGTACAGAGAGAAGTTATGTTGTGTTTTGTGACATCTGAACTGACATCTACATTTCTGAGGAGTATCAGTTTCTGTAATAGATATTACCTTTAAGGTAATACTATTGAAATTCGTTCATTGACACCTGACTTCCCAAAACCATTTGATCCTTGGCTCAAGAGAACCTGAGGTATGTGAAGCAAGAGCGCTGTCTCTATTAGAAAAATACTAAAAATTACACTTACATTCATTTAATCACCAACGGTAGGTCTTGACAGTTTCAGGTTTTACAGGAATTACAGACTTTCTATGAACAGCAGTCACCTGATTTCACAAATTTGCACAAGTCTGCACAAGAAATTGAACATAAAATTTGCTTATATTTTGATGAATTCTGTATTATCCAATAGCTAAAGAGGGGCACATACAGCCTCCTTTTTTCAAAGTAACTGGCTAAGTCTCTTATCAAGAACTGAATATGAATTTTAGTCATTTGGGACAATTTAGACTACGAAGTAAGGGCAAAGAATAAGAAAAAGAAGAAGAACAGGAAATACAGTATTTACAGGAGGGTATCTAGTTTTGAAATAACTATCCAGAGTAATAACTAAATCTAGAGCTCTATCTAAAAATTTTAGACATGTATAGAAGACCTTTCTACTATTACTATTGGTACAGCATAGACAGCTACTATTGCCTACAAACCCCCACCAGTTATCTCCACAAAGGAAAAATACTCCCTCCTTGAAAGTACTTAACCCAATTAGGATTTTGATCTAATGCAAAGAAGAGCAAAAGATTGTGAGATGTCTAGAATTTTGCTGGTTTTCCATTGTCATGATTTTGCATGGGAGGGTGCTCAGGCAGTGAGGTGGTGGGTTGTCCCCAAGTTCTGGAACTCCTAGAATGAAAGTAGTATGTTAAGCCAGGCTTATGACTATGCATTTTGTTGTACACAATCAAGTATTTTACTGTTTGACTCTTGTACTTTTACTGTGACAATCTGAAGGCCAGGGTTTTTTTGTTTTGGAACTCTGTGGCTGATAGTTTGGACTAACTATTGAACAAGTGAGATGAGGTACAGCAAAACCGTCAGGACTGAAGGGGGTTCCTTGCCCATGGCAGGGGGGTTGGAACTAGATGATCTTAAGGTCCTTTCCAACCCTAACTATTCTATGATTCTATGATTTACCCCAGCTGAAGTTCTGTTCTAGGTCTTCATTTCTGGGATGCTTACCTTTATTTGTAAATTAGCCAAATTATTTTTGTATTTTGGACTTCTTTGATAGGTATAATTGCTGTCCAATTGACATCGAAAGCTATCAGTTACAATTTTTTGAGAAAATGAAAGAGGTGGATAAAAGCTCAAATACTGCCTTATTTTAACTATTGTGCTAAGCACTCCTGGGAGTATTTGACAGTATTTCCATACAGAGTGATTTCACAATATTATTCAAGCACTGAAAATAGTAATTTCTAGAGTTTCAGCACAGTCTGGCTGTTAAATGGTGGCATTATTGGCCTTACTTGCCGTGGTTTTGTCTATATAATTCTTAAGAAAATACACTCCAAGGAAGAATTACTGTAGTTAGTTTGTACTATTTGTCCATGTTTATACAATATTACATTGTGCAGGGAGTTAATGTGACTGAAAGCACGCAAGTTTCAAATTCATTTTCATTGTTTAGTCTTTGCTTACGGCAGAAAACTGTTTTAAAGCTGGGATGGAGAAGACATAACTCTCAAAAGAAGGGAGAAACAAAGTCCAAGGACAAATTCTGCTCTGAATTCTCTGCACTCCCTTTTTGACAGAGCCAGATGCAGTTAAGAGGCCATGGTATTCTCAGATATACGTAGAATCATGGAATCATACAATGATTTGGGTTGGAAGGGGCTTTTCAATAAGATGAACAGATCAGAAGTTGGATCTTCGGGATGTAATCACTGTGTACAGAAAGTTACACAATACATTGCTGATTTTGCTTTAACGAATATTTGAAAAATTGCAACTCATGTGGATGATTTCTCTCAATAATTTTTGTGTGCCTGACCTCATTGTCTTATATTTGCAATTTAATGCATACTGGTTTGGCCCTTTCTGTAATCAACTACACTGTCATTAAGCATGCTCTGTATAGACAAAGCAGTGTGAAACAGTCACAGGTCATCCCAACTGTGGCTACTGTGTCACTTCTTGGATACCTTATTTTTTCCCACAGTTCTCCTTTTACTCTAGTGCATTCATTTTGCACTCCTGCAATGTGGGGAAAATAAATAAATTGAAGCAGGAAAAGTATTTCTGATGAGACCATGACAAAAGATCAGTAATAATTAGTATTTTATTTTTATAATCTTTGATTCGAAATTGCTGGAGCAAGTAAGGGGGTTTTAAATAATTTAAGTGCCATGCTAGTGAAATGCTCCCAGATTCTGCTCTCTCTCACTCTGTTTTTAAACCCTGTAGTATGAGAAGTATGATATTGCTCAAACCATAATCTTACAGCAATCTTATCTCTTTATATTTCATTTACATTTCAGTTAGAAAGCCAGAAGTGTCAGCTGCAATTTTATACTTTGTAAAGACAGATCTCTCCAAAGTCTTCACTTAATTCTCAATGGCTGTTCACAAAAGTTGTTATTAGAAGTCAAACAGGAATGCTCTGGCAAAATAAAAAGTAAAGCACTATTTATTTCTTTAGCTGTTAAAGTGAGTCATTTCATTCTGGAATATCTTGTTCACAAGATATATATAGAGAAATCTGGAAATTTAAGATTGGATTCTGTGAGAAATATTCAAATAAATTCTAAAAACTCTGACCATGATATAATTTTCTAAATACATTTTTAGTTTTAGGAAGGAATAGGTGGTAGGTCATGTACAATATTCTCACTCCTAAGAAGCCAGGAAACTTGTTTTTCTGGTCTGACATGTTACTAAATATCCAAGACCTTCCAGATTTAATGCTGTTTGAGAAGAAACTGGCAGTATAAATTGAAATGTCTTTGATGAAATCCAGCCTACTTATCAAGAAGGCAGTAAATTTAATTTCCCTGAATAGTACAGGGGAATGAGAAACAAAACAGGTTCTTTCTTTGGTCACACTTTTCCCATCATGCTTTTCACTACATAGTGACTCAGTAACATGATAAGGACTTCTTTTCCTCTTTACCTTCCTTGATGCATTCTCGTGAGTGCTTCTTCAGCTATTGCCCTTCCTATCTGTGTGATTTCTTCTCCTTTAAACCAACTTAACCAAAACCATGAATTTGCAAACAGCATCTTAAGTCCAGAGTGTTCATCCCTTAGTCCATGCAACTGAGCTGTATTCAGTACCTTCAACAGAGTTCTTACCCAGTGCTAAGGAGTAAATAAATGGTTAGGTCTCAGACTTGTGCTTCTTGGATAAAGATATGAAAGCCTGTAGCACCTCACTGCATAAGGAAATTAAAATATATGTATTTTAAATTTAAAAAGCATATTAACTCTTGTCACAGTTAAATGTGCTGAAAGTTAAAACCACTTCATGGCTATGGATATTTGGGGGTTTTGGTGTCCTGAACCACACATAATGATGACAAAGTGTTTTTCTAAGTGTGCATTTGATTATAAAATCAATATGCATACATATATTTTCTCCTCCAAATCCCTCCCCAGATCTGCTCTACAGGCTGTTTTAAGTCTTTGCCCCATTCTTATTGCAAATCTTCACAGTTATATTTGGGAAAAAATTAACTATGTTTTTAAAATAGATTCCTTCAAAGAATCAGTGTCATCTCCCACTACAATTTCCCTTTAGGTCAGTACATATGTGGGGACAAGTTTATGTGTCACCTCATTGATCAAAATCTATATAATTTTTACCAAAATCAAAATCCTCATAAGTGAGGGTGAGCGCTTCTGCTGTTGAACAACTCCAATGAGGTATTTTAATGCTATATTTTAGGCTAATGCTATACATTCTACCCAGCAAATTTACCTTGCTCACCTCTCTATGGGTGCAAGCCTGAATGCAGATTCAGACAAAGACCAGGAATTTTTTATCCGCTGACTACTAGTGTATATCTACATATTCATTTAAGGTGGGAGCAGCTTTTGTCCCATCTGCTCTGGAAAGCAGTGGGTAGGAATGTTGGCTGCAGGAGTCCTTCCTATGAAGAACTAAAGTTATCCATGATAAAAGTCACCAGGGAGGGTAAAGAGGCATCCTTCTGAGAAGGTTGGATTATTGCAAGTTGCTGACAATCTTCAGCTCACACATGTGGGTTCCCGGGGCTGGATCAGGGAAAATCTGAATTTAAAGTATTCCACACCTTAGCTGTCTCATGAATCACATTTATCCTTCTAACACTACATATTCCTCCAATTACATTGCTATATGACTGTTTATTCACACTAATGACTGATAGCCTCAGCTAGAGCAAATCTGTACAGTTTTGCTAAATTGTTTTACCAGCTTCATAATTTGCCTCTTCACTTTCTTTTTTTGCAATGAATACAAATAATCCCAACCTTTCTTCAGCTCCTTAGCACTATGACCTTTGCAAATGTTTTCTAGTTTTCCTTCCTGGTCTTTCTGGGAACATGCTGCTATATAGATTGTAAGATTCAGTCCTGCATCCTGTTCATTAACAAAGTAATAGATATTTTTAATGTAGCACCCCGTCTTTTTTTTGATGTAGCAAATTTGTTGTACATTGGAAGATTTCTTTACAGAGCTCTAAACAGTGATGCAAAACAAAAACATAGCTGCATTTGTATATTTAAATTCCTTTGTTTTCCATGTGCAGAGCTTCAACTGAAATCAAGTCATCTGGGTTTGTTTGTGCTCCCTACAGCCAGGTACAATATTTCAGTGCAATTTTTCCTTTACGCAGATGTGTACACTATTTTGTATTTTTGGGGTTAGTGAGACCAGGGTAGCCTGCTATTCAATGGCTCTTAATCCAGCCTTCAGAGCTGTGGTCTACATATGTTTTCTCTTTCAGCTCACTGTTCCACTCTTCAGGTGGTTGCTTTGAATTCTTGTGAATGTTCTTGTTATAAGCTTATTTACACAGTAAAAACTGGTCATTTGGTAGTGATTCTTTAAACAGGCAGCACTAGCGCTCAATGCTTTAGGATTATTTTCTTCAATAATATATTCCTGTATATAAGCAGAGAATTAGTGTAGAAATGAGGGCTCAGTTTTACATTTTGGCTTAATCTCTTTTGAAGTAATATAGGACATTCATAAGTATTTTGATAGACAATTCTTTAGGCCCCTGCCATGACTTGAGGTCAATTAGAGGAGACTCTCTTCCATAGTTGGTGAAGATATTCATTCAGAACCCAGTGCTCCCTTTCTACAGCATAAAGCATTTATCCCTATAAGGAAAGAAAAGAGCCATCAGCACCATCAGTGGAGACAAAGCTATGAGAAACTCGTAAGATTCTGCTTGCTATGTGCAGCTCATTCAGCATTTCCATTGTCTGGTAGGACATTACCTAAGATCAAGAAATGAAGCAATGTGAAACTCCTAAAATTAGACTGATAATTCTTAATGTTGTTGACATTCAAAGTCTAGCTCTCAAGTTCAGCCACATCTTAGATAAAATATATAACTTCTCAGGAACAACAGTCTGCAATAAGAGAGGTTTTCTGCCCTGATAAGTGAAGATACATCATCTAGGCTTCCTACATTAGACTGCATCAGTGGTATTTGGGAAAAAAATCTCATTACCCCACAGGAACTGATTATTTTAAATAAAGTATTGAAACTTGTCAAAATACACACTGTTACTTTTTGGGCAGTAATTTGGATAAAGCTTGAAACTGATGAGGGTGAGTCACTGACAGAAATCTCTTTTCTGTCACACCTGTGTTATCAGCTCCAAACAATAAATCATGCTTCTGATTGCACAAGGAAACCAGTGGATGTTATAAAGGTGAGCTTGGAGGATTGGCCCATAACTGAGATTAAAGTTTAATATCCACTACTCTAATATAAAGAGTGAGTACATTGAGCAAAGGACTGAATATGATGTTCACTGAAAGAACCTGCTTGGATGAAAAATCCAAGGAATAGCTTTTTGAACCTGACAATTTTGTTCACAGGAAACATTCTGCTAATGGCTTGAGACTGAGGATCAGGACTGTGGAGTTTTAAACCTTCATAAGTTAAAATGGCTCTAAGTGGAGAAAGAAGAAATGAAGGTCTGGACAGGAGCAGCTTTTTGGACGAAAAATATCCAAAATAACAGCAAAAAATTTCAGTTTACCTGAGAGTGGATAAAAATCCTCTGCTCACCCGTTAGAAGTAGAGAAGTAGAGCAAATTCGGAGGGGTGTGGAGGATGGGGGGGTGGGTGGTGTATTTGCATTTGGATTTTGTTACTTTCCTTTAATGCCTTATACTTTTGAGATGGCACTTGGCTGATCTGGCTGGGGAGCAGCCACCCTTAACATGTGACCCAGTCTGCCATTAGGGACTGCACAAAATGTCATTCTCCTGGTAGTGTCTCATGTAGCAAAAAAGGGGAACAACTTGGAGACCTACACAGTATTTATGACACATTATCAGGGTGACTGCAATGTGTAGCTCCCCTGGACAGCTTAACCCCCTGTTACTCAGGGTGTCAAAGAATGGTAGGTGGCTTATGTACCATAACAAGTGACGATTGCATGCTTAGTCATATTCTGCACCTCCTTCCCTTACCCTGCCAGTACTGACTGCATGACTGCACCCCCCTTCAGCACAGGTAAAGGGGGAGTGTCCCACTCCAGTAGCTCCCTATCCCTGCTCCCCTGGCAGAGAAAGCAGCCCTGACAGGAGACTTCATAACTTAGCGTTTCTAGCAGCAAGAGAATGAAAGATGAAGGTGGGATCAGGGCAGCACGAGTGTTGCAAATTGCTATGGGGAAGACTGTCTTGGGAGCAGCTGAAAGAAAGTGCTGGGATTTTGTTGACTGCTGGGAGTTCGGAATTGGGACTGCTGGGATTTTATTGACACTGCCGGGATTTTGTTGACTTCCTTCACCATTACTCTGTCTTACAAGACAACTACCTCCTTCGGTGAATACCTGCAGACAGTCCTGGTTTTAATTAGGTCAACTAACACAGGAAAAAAGCCAACTTCCAGTGCATCCTTTGGTTGTTTTCCCTTTTTACTGACTGTGTTTACACTCCAGGAAATAAAGTGGTCTTCAGAATCACCAAGTGTTAACATGCATTTTGCCTCATGTGACTTCAATATGACAGTATGATGTATCTGTTGCTTAGTATCCTCTCCTCTTCCCAATCGAAAATCCACCAAGGAAAGAGGGAAAGAATAAGGGTGAAATATTTCAAATACTGATGATGCAGTTTTTACCATCCCTTGCCAAACTCTTGATGCTTTCCAGACCTGCAGTGGCAGATAAATAATTGGGATACCAGTATTAGGTACAGCTAACTGCAGGAACTTGACCCAAAATGCAGTAAAGAAAGGTATAACACTGTAGAGCACTGCAGCTCTAAAAGGAGGAAGAATACAGTGGTGAAGAGAATTAGTGTTCAGGAGCATAGGACTAAGACAAAGAGAGGAAAAGACTATGAAAAAAAAAAAATAATCATCAAACCAGAAAAACAATGACACCTACACCAGAACCTCTGATCAAACCAGCAGGCACCTCTGGTATGTCATACTGAGCATCATAAAACCATCCCATGCAGTTGCTTACTTGCAATTTGAAAGTAAATCACGATGAAAAAGCAGTAATTGTCAAACACTTATCACATGAACCAAGTTAAACCAGTCATGTGATACCAGGGTGAGAGGCTAAAGAGATGGTTGGGACTTCTGCCAATGCCTGTTATTTAAGTGATATGTTTTACCAATGACCCTGCATTTCTCAAGCTGCTAAGCAGTAAGCTCCTTGTAAGGAAGCAAAAAAGCAGCATGTGATTTCTTAGCTGGATATGGTAACGATACACAAGAAGCTGTTTACAGAACTTAGTGAGATTCTGTAAAGGTTATCTCTTTATATTGCCTTCCTTTTTATCTTTGATTGATATGTACAAGAAGTAAGTTTTCCTACCCATATTGGAGATGTAACTGGCCAAAGAGAGACCCAGTGCATAGGAGGAAAGCAACCAGACTGGAAACAGCCTAGAGAAACAGGGAATGAAGAGTGACAGACATGCACATACAGAGGGTAGCAAACAAAAGCAAACTTGCAGCAGAAGTAGTCACATGGAGGAAATTACCCATCTGCAGCTGACATTAGCTTTTTCTCCTGTTTTGTTGACCTATAAGGGTGGCTTCTGCAGACCTGCAAATTCTTATGCATTGCACATGAAACTCACCTGGATGTATCATTTCCCTGTATTCCCCAGGAGCAAGAGAACACACACTTCTATCCAGCAAGGTGCTGTGGCTTCTGTCCTGCTCCACAACCTGCCATCTGCCTGAATGTGCTGCCTGCAGATCACAGCATGGAAAACAGCCAGGTACCATGTTGTGCTACCAGCAGGAATGTCCTCAACCTGTGAGTCCCTACCTATCAAGCAACACACTTGCCAAATGCCATGTAAGATTGCTATCCCTGTGGCAGTCCACAGGTTCTCTCAAAAAGTAGAAAAGAAAATGCTGCTGTGGGCTGTACAAGGCAAAGGGGTAGGGCTTACTCTCACACTTGCAGTGGCAATGTAAAACCCTGGACTTAGAGGCATTTTGCTGTGGAGCTTAGTGGCATGATCTTTTCTTCTGAATGTACTTGTCTTAGCAGATAAAGTTCCTACCCAAACAAATGATTCTCAATAAAAGAAAAATGAGAAGTGCTGCCTCAGTGTGAACTCTTTGCAGAATTTTATTATGAACTAGCACACAAAGCTATTACACTTTATGTGCTTGCCCAGTTGGGAACGTGGGCAAATTAACTCCCAGTATACAGAGAAAATAAAAAAGTGTGCTCACTGTTGCCCCCAACTTCATATATGCATGTACAAGCAGAACTGACAGAAAACTTGATGTAAATTAGAACAGATATTCAAGGCATAGGTACCTGGGCATTTGATTTCCATGCTCTCCATGAATTAAGAAGTGAGTCCTCAGTGTTTTGATTCAGCATAAGTGACTTTTCCAGGTTTCCCCATGGTTTGTTAAATATCTCTGATATTCTACTACTATTCTTCTTTAAACTTAATTTTATTCAGAAATGCTTACAGATAAGTCGAAAGAGGCTGCAGAGAGATGAATTCCAGTGCAGTTTTATGCTTATTATACCTAGTTGGTTTTTCTAGCAAGGTAACTGACGACATTTATCTTCATTTCCTCACATCTGCAACACTCACAGCAGTAAAAAAGTTGCAACCTGATGTTTCCGAATCTTGAAACATTCCTTGTTTTACAGAGGTATTGCCATCCTCAGAGGTGAAAATGGGTATTAATGCGTAGCTTTGGAGGTCAGAACTCAGCTTTTCCGTGTTACCTCCTTGAACTCCCTTAGCTTATTTATTAATTATTCTGGGATTTTCAAAATTAGTACTTTGCTTCAGTAAATTAGTATATTAAGTGAGAATCTCATTACATGGTTCTGTTACTGATGCACATAGGAATAGATTTTCCCACAAAGGCTAAGTGGATTAAAATTCCTTGCATTTACATCACCCAATGAGGTGTACATAGTGCCACACACCTGCTTTGCTTAAATGAGGGCTGTGCCGGTTCCTGGTGCTGAGCATGAATTAATGCTTCTTTGTGCTGAGCAGACAGGGGTAAAATAGTCAACAGCGCAATAAAACTTCACCTGAATTCCTCTAGGAGCACACAGAAACGAGCCCCAGGGCTGAATTTGCTGTTCGCAGCAGCTGGATGCGATAACTCAGGTCCTAAAAAGCAGCTTTTTAACTGTACCTCAAGCTTTAATGATGTGAATATATAATTTCTGCATGACTTAAACTGCAGCTGAAAATGTTTTCTAAGCTAATCTTTCTGACAGCATTGCAAAGGGTTTGAAGACCTTTCACTGTCAGCTCTCGCTCAGCAGCGGTTCAAGAAGATGTTGCGTTGTAATTTACTGATAACAACAGCTCGGCTGAGGTGCAATAACTGACTGCAAGAGAAAGTTTAGTCCTTTACAAGGCAAACCCAGACACGTTAGTTAAGGCTCGCTGAACGGCGGGGTGCCCACGAAGGTTCGGGCATACACGGCAGGCGACGCTGCCCCGCTCGGGTCATGATCGGCGGCGGGAACCTTTCTGTACGGCGTCAGTTTCCAGCCGGACGCAGCCGAAGGACCGGCCCCGCTCCCGCAGTTGCCTGGCAACGGCGGTTACCGAGCGGGGTGCCGCGGCCCTCCGGCGGGTGCCGCGATGCTGGACCCGGACAGCGGGCTGTCTCTCACCATAGCGCGGATCGTGCAGCGGCTGAAGGGCTCCAGCCTCCACTCCCAGCTGGAGCGACAGGCCCGGGTGAGCCCCGACCTGGCGCCGTGCCCCCAGGCCCGCCTCCCTTACCCGTTTGCCCTTCCCGGTCCTTTGTTCCCGGCCGTCGCCCCAGCCTTGCCCTGCCCAGCCCGGCCCGGCCCGGCCCGGCCCGGCCCGTGCGGCCTCTGACAGGAGGACCCGGGGCCGGGCCTCCACTTCCTTCCCTTCCTTCCCCTTTGCTCCCCTCCTCGATGGGGCCGGAGGGCGGTGTGGTGGATTTCTAGAATTGTATTGTTAGTTTGTCCCCTTGGGACTGAAGGGTTTCACAGTGAATATGAAGGCTATCCTTTTGAAATCTCGCTGCTTCATACAGTTCCGGAAATGAATCTTTTAATCTCTAATTTGGAAAATCTTAAATACAGACCCAGCCCTGCAAAATCCCCATGAGATAATGAGGGTTTGGTGAAAGGAAATGAAAATAAATGGAAATGCGTATTGAAGTTCATTTTTGTAGCTGGGAAGGCAGTTGCTTTTTAAAATTTAGTAACTTCTCTGCACTTGAAACCAGGTTTTTGTGTTTCAGCTGGACTTCATTTAGGATGTTTCAGATGAAAATTGTGTCAGTTGTTGGAACCATAGTAACATAGTAGTGGTCCTGTAACGTTGGTGCTGTTGGGCATTACTGAAGTGTTTTGGGTTGGGTTTTATGTAATTTGGGGTGGTGTGGTATTTGGGGTTTGGGGTTTGGTTCTTCCTTTGTTTTTAAGTGCCAATTTAGTGTCTAGCTGCTTTTCTAAATGTACGTCTGCTTTGCTCCTGTTGACTGCTCTCTGGATGTATGAGTAAGCAAATATGCCTAACTTGAAGGGGGCTGGAATTATAAGAGTATAGAAGTTGGGTTCTCCTAAGTGTTGAGCAATTCGTCATCACACATAGCCTGATATATGGTGTGGAAGGTAAAGTTCAAGACCTTGTCTTCAACAAAGGTGGTAAACAGATTCTCTTATCAACTCTGTTAATGATTATAATAAAACCTTTATGTCCTCAGCTCCACATTCATTCTTTTGTCTCTGTCTCCCTTGAGGACTGATTTCACAGTCATTTCATACTTTGCATGTTTGTTTTGAAACACGAGGAAGCTAGGTGTCATCAGGACTTAGCGGGGTGTTTAAACTCCACTGGGCTGGTGGATGGCAATTTTGTACAGCCTTTTTGTACAGATGGACACTCTGAGGGCCTTAGCAGCGCCCTTCCATGGTGGCATTTGATATCTGGAAGGGCAGTTAAATCCCTAAATCCTCCCTGACTCTGTAGCATATTAATTTATTCAATACAAGCAGAAACTCTGCCTAATCAAAGCACAAAGGCAACCTATAAAATAAATAAAACATGATCTAATGACCACAGCCAAATTTGTCATGATAGCTTTGTAGAGCACTCTATGTATGTAGGTCAGAATATTAATAATACAAAGTGTTAAGGTGAGACAGAATAATCAGGGCAACAAATACTCAGGTTTATTCTTAGAGTAGGTGTTTGCAGAGTTTATAATAGGAAATTAATAGAAGATTATCGTTCAGTGTAGTGATCTGAAAGACTCAAAAAAGTATAGCTACATCAACAAAAGGGTTTCTCAGTGTGGAGAGTTGCACACCCTGTTTATCAGGAATCTTTGTTCTCCTTAATCTTGAAATTTTTTTATTGACCTTCCACGCATTTATGTTTTTTCATGCACAGTATAGATTTGTTTTATTTGTAATACTTGTGTAGTTGTATTATTGCTATACTATGTAGTTGCAAAGATCCAGTTAGTGAATCCCTTATCTTTGTCCATCACTTAGCAGCAGAATTCTGATTTTGCTGCTCTGTGTTAAATGAAAGTTTGATTTCCCTTCCATTACATGGGGTATTTCTGAAGTTGCGTTACCGAATAAGAAAACTTTGCTGTTGCTGTGCATCACACCTGAACTCCAGTTTATTGATAGGAGGTGATGGTTATTTTTCCTTCTTCTGGTTAAGTCAGTTTCTGAACAATGCTTCCTCTGCACCAGTTGCAGTATTGTTATACAGGTGGTTCGTTTTTAGGTGATTTTAAACTATTTTGCGTGTTGCATGTAGTATTATGAGAAATCTCTTAAGGCAGTGCATTAGAATAAAACCTATGGGGTTTTTTTGATATTTATACTACAGTTGAATTTTACTTTTACAAAGATCCCTCTTGTCAGTGTCAAAAATGACCTTGTTGATACTCTTTCTTCAAAAC